>PVIR01032216.1:0-18689 GCA_004026965.1 Petromus typicus
GAACTCCAACGCTGAGTGACCAGCACAGAGAGGAGTAAGGAAGCTCAGGGAGAGAAAGGATTGTCTGAATGGCATCTCACAGAAGACACTGAGTTTCTGGGTGGAGAGAAATGAGAAAGAATGGGTGATATATCCGTGGTGTGGTCTGAGGCAGCCAAGGAGTAGCCATATGGATTAGGGTGGCAGTAGATGCAGACCGTGACAGAGGTGGGAATCTGAATGCCCCATTCATCCCATTCAGTGTTCAATTCGTGTCCACGTGAAAACTTCTTAAGGATTTAGAAATTGATAAGAAGTAATTGCTTCTGTAACACAGCCAGACTTTTTCTTAGAATAAATACACACTTTTAAAACACATTAAAGAGGAGGGGGAAATACATAAAGCAAGTAGTTGTTGGAAGTCAAAATTCAGGTGTTATTCTAGGAAATTCAGAGCAACTGCAGGATCACACTTAATTCCAGAGGACAGAAATCTGCAGTTAGTTTCTCTGACTCAAGGAAGGAAATCAGCTTCTGCTGTTGTCAGGGATCAGGGATGCTTGGTTTAAATTGATGGAAAGCCCATGGATCAGAACTGCTTAGAAATGAAACAGGAACCATTGCTCTAATAAAAAAAAAATTAAATTAATTTTACCAGCTAAATGTTGATATTTGCTGCAATGGGTAACACAGGAATTTATCATAAACAGAAACTGGCAGGTAAAAGATTTATCTGGCTTTTGCAAATATCAGAGCCAACAGAACACACTCATAGGCCCAGGTATAGACACTTCATGCTTTTGATGTTACACTGCTTCATTCTCATTATTTTCCCTCCAGATCCTTAGCTCCTAGCACGGACTTGCCTACAAAGTAGTGGTTAGGTCTCTGCCATCAAGATGAAGTAAAGACTACAAATTAATACTATAGGCAGTCAAAAATATGAATGGAAAAATAATGGATGGAGGTGTAACTAAACAACAAAGGATTTGAGGCCAGGTAGAAATGAGTTGTGATAATAGTTCAACTCCAATAGAGCTGTGTAATCTTAAAAAGGCAGCTAAACTATCAAAAACCTATCAAAAATGGATGGTATATATTATACCACAGTTGTGAAGAATTAAGATATATTTGTACAAACAAATTCAGAGTAGAAAGCCAACTATGGAGGGGACACTCAATAAATGTTAGCTTCCATTTTTACTCACCCAACTTACCACCTGCTTCAACTGTCCATAGAATTTCACCTGTTAAACAATGATATGTACCTGATCCCCTCTGTGGGTCTGAATAATCGTGACATTGTCATGCTCGTCAAGACGGTACAGAATTATCTGGCCAGTATAATTTGCCCGAGGAGCACCAGCGACAAAGTAGACACTCTTTTCAGTAGATATTGCAGCCACTGAGTAACCTGCAGGAAGACTCACAGAGTTTAGTGCCAATGACTGTCCCAGACAGTTTCTTGCAAAGCTAGTTGGGCAGATCAGAGGTCCTCTTGTGTTAGTAGGATTTCCGAGTATAACACTGAAAGCTCTTGCTATGTCTACAAGGAGCTGCTCCTGCCATTTCTCTTCTAGGAATGTCCAGCACAGGCAGGAATTCTCCTACAGAGCCAGTTCTAGATCCCCACTCACAATCTCAGGCTTGAATTCTGCATTTGCTACTTCCTAGATTAACTTTAAGCAGAGTGGTAGCCTCTGTGGATGTAAAAGGGCTGTGGTAGGACTTCATAGTTTATGTGGATAGAATAACTAACTCAGGAACTGCTCCAGAAAAGGTGTTCAGGGATACAAAAATATTAGTAACTCTAAAGTAATATACAACTACAATGTAGTGTACTGAATTAAAAAAAAAATCTAGTTTTGAGAAATACAACTATATTCCAGGAATTACAACTGACTGAGCAACCATAAGAGATTTATGTATAAAACACAATGCTTTGTTAAATAGCTGTTGGAGGAAGTGTCATGGCAGAAAGACATCTTGTATTTGATTACTGAATATAGGCACATTAACAGGCAGTCCATGAGTTTTGCTGAACTGACTCTGAGATGCAACAAGGAGTTGCTTTAAAGGAAGGAAACTTTGGTTTGCTAGGTCGAACACTTCCAGGCCTTACCTAAATATGAACTGTGGTTTCTATCTTGCAGAATTTGGTCAAAGGCTTCTTTAGGGAAGATCAAGGGTCTATGGGAAGTCTGTTGGACAACGGTCCCATGCCAGTCAAAAGCTCCCACTGCACCTAACATCAGAATATCCTAAAATCATTGAAAAATGCAGATCATTAAGACAAATCATCTTTGATGTATAAGAATGAAGAGCAGGCAAACAATGAAATAAATTGTATTTAAGGAAAATATGCTTTAATGAAGTAAAACATATATTAATGTATGGTGATGTATCTCAGGACTGTTTTAATAAATTCATACTGGAAAACCAGCCTTACCATTGGTTATTATATTGTATTTGCTATGACACATTGAATATGTCTTTTTTTTTTTTGAAACAGGGTCTTGCTTTGTAGTTCTGGCTGGCCTTGAGCTCAGCCTCAAACTTGTATCGTAGCAATCCTCCTGCCTCTGCTTCATGAGTGCTGGGATTACAGGCATGAGCTATCATGACCCGCACTATGGTATGTGGAACTGATTGCTAGTAGGCATGAATGACCACTCCTGGCATTGTTGTATGTGTTTATTGGGGATCAAATCCAGAACCCTGCACTTGCCAGGCAGACACCAGAACCACAGAGCTACATCCTCAGCCCACAGGAGATATTTTTTAAGTGACAAGTGAAAATAGACTTCAAGAAATATTTTTCTGTATTTTTGGATTACATATTTCTTTTTTGCTCTCTTCATATTGAAAATTACATTTTCTTACTTTTTTTCTTTCTTTTAGTTTTTTTTTTTTTTTTTTTTTTTTTTTTTTTTTTTTTTTTTTTTTTTTTTTTTTTTTTTTTTTTTTTTGGAGACAGGGTCTCGCGTTGTAGTTCAGGCTGGCCCTGAACTCACCCTCAAACTCACATCACAGCAACCCTCCTGCCTCTGCCTCTGAGTGCTGGGATTATAGGCGTGAGCCACCACGCCCGGCACTGTGGTATGTGGTACTGGTTGCTCCTGGGGTGAGTCTCCACGCCCAGTATGGTATGTGGTTACCAGGGATCAAACCTGAGCCCTTTCACTTGCAAGACAGGCACTAGAACCATTGAGCTAAATCCGCAGCCCAATATAGATAAATCTTTACAATGAGCCAGAGTTACAGACTCATTTTCAAATTTCCATTGCAATTCACACATTTGCATATTTGGAGCCCATCTGACCTTATAAGAAAGAGTCAAAAGTGCAACTTCCAGCCCCACAATTCAATGGAAGAACCACAGTGGACACGAGACACGCTTGAGTAAAAGGAAATGCTGACCAGAGGAGAGAGAGGTATGGTGCTGACCTACTATATTTTCAACTTCCTCTCTTCAGTCCCTGTCCAATGTTCCTGTGGCATCTGTTTTGATATTCCATCTATTTAATAATACTACACCAATAAATGGCCCTCTAGCTGTGGTAGTCAATCTACTGGAAGGAAAATGGGCAAAGGCTTTTCCTAGGTCAATGGGCAAGGAAATTGGGCTACTTTATATGGACTCAAACATGATCTGAGTAATCAAAGATGGAAATCACCAAAGGTGGTGTACTGGACAGAGGGAGGATGCTATTTATAAGTTTTGATATTAAATATTAGAAAACATGAGTATGATATCAGGTTAAAAAGAATAAAGAGGGAAATCATAGGTCCCATTCTGAGAAGGAGAGACCAAGAAATTATGCAAATGACATAATAAAATCAGGGTCTCTGAAGGGAGGTTCACAAACGGATTCTAGAGAATGTGGGAGAGTTCATAGAATTTTAGATGAAAATCTCTGCACATAGATTCAGTTACATTTTTTTCTATGGGAAAGACTCAGCATTGATGAGCATCTCTAAGAATTTCTGATCCACAGGAATTTAGCACCTTTCACTCTAGACAGAGAATAGGCAGTTCTTGGTCCTCTGATCTGCCTCTGAGTTATATTTGCCTTAAACACTTCCCAGGACCTCACATCTTTTGGCCCTTTGCACTGTTCCGTCCATATTCTGAGGAGAATTAGTTAGAATCAGAGGCTGAGAGTGAGAATGGAGGAGAATGCTTCTGACAAGGAGGAATAGACTTTTAAGAAGACAATGACATACTCCAGTTCCATCTCATATTTCCTAACTCCTTAGTTTTTCAACTATTTTGCTTCTTCTCTTATAAAATGGTAATATGGCATGTCAGATGGTAACAGTGTCAGAGATGACAAGAGTTTGTGTTTTTGACAAATGTTTGCAATAGTTAATTGATTCAAAGGAAATTCCTACAGGCTTTGTAGGGATTGAGAATTAATGTAGTACCTGTGTCTTGGAGCACAAAAAAATATTTCATGTATTATTTTCTGCACATACAACACTCTTTGGCAATAGGAAAGACACTGTCACTCTTGATAATTTAGGTAGCAAATCAGCAGCACAAAGAAGTCTGATGATTGTAAGTTCTATGGGCCAGAACTGCTGGTCACTTGGTCACTGTTTATCTTTATGTTTTAGCTACTGTGTCTGGAAGTTTCATGCCAAAGAACAATATGAAATTATCTGATATACACACGTTCTGAGGAGAGTAATCTGCGCTGAATCCTACTTGCGACATTTCCAGCTGGATGTTCTCTCCTCCTTGAACCGTACCTGGGAAATACCAGTTTCAGAAATCATATTACTATCAGAAGTTTAAACTCAAGTCTTCAAACTCAGGCACACAACTACACACATATGCATCCACTCACACGTACAGTGCTCTAATGTCCATACAAAAATATATAGCAAAGAATTCTGGGAAGAGAAAAGCACTAAGGAAGTGTTCTAATAGATTACAGAAACCCAGAAAACATCCAAGGAGTGTTCAAAGTTAACTTTACTATTAATTTAACACTAACGTTATTTAATGGGATACTCATGAAATTTCTAATACCAGACAACCCTCAACCAATGTGAAAATTGAAGTCATGATTTTATTTTTAATAAAAATAAACATCTAAAAAATATACTAAATTTTTAGCTTTCAAATACTGGTGCCACTAAAGACACAAAGATTTTAAACACAGTCATAGGAGCTAAGTGGTTGATTTGCAGTGAGGACTGTGTGGAGATAATTGGGTTAGCCACAAAGAACTGAGAGTCAAGAGTGAGTAGAAAGTTTGCCAGCTATCAAGTCTATCCCAGCTTTGCATATGTGCTTGTCTCTGTAATACTGTAAAATTCAACTAATATTTATTTCTTTTCCATGTAATTTGGTTGTGCTCAAAATTTATGTTTTGTTAATGTTCACAATAAGAGAACTAAATCCTAGACTGACACTGTAATAAAGAAGAAATTATACTCTATGCCATCCATACTCTTGTTTAGAAGATGTGATAATATACACAGGATGAATAGAGGCAATTTTCAATAAACTAGAGCAGTGCTCTTCAATAACTATCATAGCAGATAACATACAAAATCCTTTCTAATTAGCTATCAGCTACAATTGTCCTATTTGTGCCCCTATAAACAAACAGGGTTACAAGCATTGACAGCTTAATAATTTTGTATTATCTCAGGAAAAATTCGACTTTGATAATAATTTAAACAACTTAAAAATATCACTGGAGTTTTAAGAAGTAATAAATGGCTTGGATAGAAATTTCAGTGGATAATCAGATCAAGATTTGACTATAGCAATGAGCTCTTATAATTTATGCAGTAGTAATAGTACTACTACTACTGAGGTGCTCAATAAAATACCTTCTTCATTGGTGAGAGTCAGCTGTACTTGTCATCTGGAACTAGAATTTGATTCATGTGAGACTTTTTCCCCACTTTAAAGTGTGTTCCAGTCTTCCATAAAGTGATACTTTTACATTGATTAGACTTTCCAAAGCCACATAAATAAATTATCTTGGGCCCAATAAATATGTCCTCAAAAATGAAAAATTGACATTTTTTTCATTGTATTTTTATAACTTTTAAAATTGATTTTATTGGTACATTTTATATATGCATTATGATCACAGTCAGCTTTGAGAATTTGTACCTGGACGTGACACATATTAATTCTCATTTTGTCTCATTCTCCTGCTCTTCCTACAACTCCCACCTTCCTGTATTTTAATAATATTAGAAGCATGTATACTTATAAACAAATTCAAGAACTTCATAAATTGTGTAACATAATATAGAAGATAAAACTATGATTATGATATTGCTTGTCTCCCAAAATTTATAATTATAATTTTGCCACCTATGTATAAATTTCTAAGTAATCTCTCTAAAATTAAATATTATTAAACTATTCTACATTCTAGACAAAACAAAACAGTGGTCAAATTTTATTTTTAAATAAACTGGAAATAGCTTATGTTTACTGGCCACTTGTGTTTTATTTTTTATAAATTAATTTGTTTATTTTTTCATACTGATCTTTGGAATTGCTCTTATACAAAGTATACGAGTTAACATCAACAGTCCAAGATTGTGGTAATGAAATAACAAATACTTTAAAACTTGGAGGAGAAAATCCTTCAAAGGCATTCATTACCTTCAATGCTGAAAATGTGTTCTCCTAATGTCCCCGCCTTTTCTAGGAGAGCAGCTTCATCAGACACGTTGAAAAAGAATCTTTCTGTGGGAACACTCGCAATTGCTTTGATTTCTTTTATTAAATTTTTAGTGTCAAGGAAATTTCTGATTAAGTACCCAAGAACCTAGAGAATAACAGAAGAGGAGAAAAGGTCATTTCTTTGTACTCCATTTTCCTATTACCGCATTCTAGGCTACTTCTGAACAACACAGACCCTCTAGAGAAGCAAATGACGTGACATTCCTACAGCCATTCATTTAGTTGACAGGACTGCACCAAGTAGTGTAAAGAGCCATTAAACACTTTTTATAATAAACTGACAGTTAGTGTGAAGGAGCAGGGTTGAAAAATGATGCCATGTAGGAGCATATATCCACCAACCACAAGGCAAGACAAAGAAAAGCCACCTACCGCTATGCCAAATCTCAATATGTTGTCGTTGTTGCATTGCTCGATCACAGATTTCAGCTTTGAACCATCATGTGATTCTCCGTCGGTTACAACTACCATTACTTTGGTAGCACCTGGTCGACCACCAGAAGCTGCTGAATAAGCCGAAGTTCTGTGACAGACAACAGATTCACCATAAATAAATGAAGTTAACATGTTTGAAAGAGAAATAAGAAACTAGCTCTATTAAGCCCAACCTACCATGAGTTAGAATTAGAATTCTGCCGATACTGGTATTAAGAGCACTCTACTGGATTTGTTTTTGCTTGTTTGTTTTCAGTACTGGTAGTAGAATAACATAGCAAATAAAATTCTTGTTTGACGTTAAAAAATATTTCCATGGTGTGTGTGTGTGTGTGTGTGTATGTGTGTGTGAGTTTACTCCAGAATTCCTTAGAATAACTTTTTTTTAGTTCAAATCTTTATTGGTACATTATTTATACACATCATGATTGCACTTAACATTAGAATTTGCACCAGTATATGACACAACTTAATTCTCATTTTTTCCCATGCCCTTACCCACTCTACAACCCTCAGCCCCTTATATACATAAGCTTTGTTTCTTTTCATTTTTATTACCATCTCATTATTTTCAGAATATTAAACTCATTAATATTAGTCAACAGCAAAGGTATTACTATACTAAATTTAATTAACTGGACTCATGTTTACTTTTATAACAGTTATTTTTCAAAAAATGATAGAGACACATGATCAAAATATTTTTAGCAACTTCAAAAGGCATAAACAAAAATTTGACACTAAGCCATTAGTACAAAGGTAGTCTATTTCTTATGCTTCGTCCTATAAAATGTTTTCTTTATTATGTACTTTGTAAGATCTTATAAAGGGCATATTTTAAATACAAGTAGTTGTCTTTTGTTCTTATGGAAAGTTTCAAAATCAGCACATAAAAAACCTCCATTCTTTTTTATTTTGTTTTATTTTTGAGACAGGGTCTGGCTTTGTAGTTCAGGCTGGCCCTGAGCTCAGCCTCCAACTCACATCACAGCAATCCTCCTGCCTCTGCCTCCCGAGTGCTGGGATTACAGGCATGAGCCACCACGCCTGGCACTGTGGTATGTGGTACTGGTTGCTGCTGGGGTGAGTCTCTATGCCCAGTATCATATGTGGTTACTGGGGATCAAACCCGGGCCCTTGCGCTTGCAAGAGAGGCACCAGAACTACTGAGCTGAATCCCTGGCACCCCCATTCTTTTTTAATGTCTACATAATATTTCATTATTTGGAGACACCAGTGAGTTTATTTAACTCATTCTTCATTATTGGAAACATAGGCTATTTTGACATTTACAAGCCAACAATGCTGTAACAAATATTCCCATATGCAAATATTTCCCACACATTTTAAATATAGTGAAATTATTAGGGCACAGTTTCAAATTCTAGTAAACAACATGAATTATCTCTCTGACATTTCTATCAATGTATTCTAGCATTTGTGAAATAGTTAAGAATGTAATTACCTGTTCTTTGACAATGGAGATTATTAAAATGTTTAAATTTTTGTTAATGGAGAAATAATACAAAATTATCCTCAGTTCATTATCTTTTGAATTTCACTGTAGAGAAACTTTATGTGTTCATGTAATCAAAGCCATTAATCTTGTTGTTTGCTTCCTTTATTTATAACATAGTATTTTACAGACTTATATCGAAAGATTTTATTTTAAAGTCATGAGTTTTATAAACCTTTAATGGCTTTTCTTAGATTTAAATTTTTGGTTCAGTTGAAATCCCATTTTGATGTGAAGAGTAAAACAGGTTTTTAGCTTGATTTTGTTTCTAGACACCTGGCCAGTTGCCCAATAATTTATTTTCCTTCTGTCTATTGGACTGTCCTATTACACATTCTTTCTGGGAAATGTCACCTACTATTTTGGATAAACTACCACCTATATGATACTTCAGTTTATGCACATTTTCTCTGCATCCTTTTCACTTTCAAATTTATATATTCTGTATGTGCTAGATATTTTTACCTGAATATATCAGGAGTATGCCAGGTCAATGTTCTTAAAACTGAGTTTATCATTCATTTATTGAAATATTTTATGTACTTTAATTATAAAAAATAGAAATGTAGTGAATTTTTCCATAGCTTCCAGCCACATATATTTGAATTACAATACTCATTAAATCCTCTTTGAGGGAAGTGTCTCCTTTGTGACATACTGTAGATTTCAAGTATGTTTATGAAGTTTTGAGGACTGTGGCATTTCTGTTTTGATTTTAAAATTTGATTTTAACTTAATTTTGATTCCCTGAAGACCAAGGAGCAATAAATTTCAACCTTAAACACTCAGCAATAATGAAAACATGACAACACTTACTTAGTGTGTCCGAAGTGTACTGAGTATTTCAAGGAGATGCAGGGAGGGAGGAAACGAGAAGAGAGAGGGAGGAAAGAGTAGCAAGTTTGATGATGCTTCTAGCATCACAACCATATGAAATTGAACCACATGAACTTGAGAAAAAGCGGTGGCACAGGTGGGAAGAGCAGTTTTGAAAAGACGATGAAAGCCAGACGAGGCCTTTCTCCACAGGGCCTGACCATTACCTTGGAGAGAGACTTTCCAGGCTCCTCGCAACTTCCACTGGCAAATGCCACACTCATCCTCCCTTCTGAAAATAGGGACCCTCAGCAGGCTCTAATCCTCATGAAGTCACCAGGAAGGACACTTAGCCCAGTGACAGTTGACACCCTGAACGGCAGCAGCGTCTGAGGTGACGACGCAAAGTGGCCACTTAATAGACACAAGCAAGATGGAAGCAGCTGTATTGTGTCTTATGGGGAATCTGCCTTTGCGATGTATAAGGAGAGTCACTAGTGGATGGAAGCAGCAACTAAAACACACACAGAAAAAGAGATGAGAGCTGTAGTGGGAAACGCAGGAATGGAGATGGCAGGATGGGGTGCCTGAACAGAAATGTGAGCTAGAGAAATGGAGAAATCATGGGAGAAATGGAGTTGCTTGGTCAGAATGACTGGGAGGGCTGGGAGTGGCATGAACCAAAGTGAGGAGGAGTGGCAGGAGAAGGAATAAGGCCATCTCAGGACATGTTGGATTTGGTAAGTGAGCCAACCCTTGGGTTACAGATGTCCAGCGTTAGCCAGATGCGTGTGTGACTGATGGTTGAGTTCAGGGTTGACAGCATAGCAATGGGGTGACCCACACAGAACTGAGGCTGATGCCAGGGGAGGGGATATAGCTCCTAAGGAAGAAGGGTTATGAGAAAGAGAAGCCTCTGTTCAATGGAGAGAAATTAGGAGAAAGTGCCAATGAAGAGACAAAAGTTGCCGACAGGAAGTTGGCAGGGATCCCAGGAGTTTATGGTGTGACCACTGGGTTCAAAAGAGCAATGTTTATTCATCTTTATCAAATGTTTGGAGGAGCTAAAAGATGAGCCTCGAGGCATGACTACTGAGCTCAAAAGATCCACAGGTCATATTCATCTAACAGAAGAGCTATGGGTTTCTGGGGCATAAAGGGAGCCATTATAGAAATTTTTTTCAGGGAATTGTGGTATTGGAAATAAGCTATTCACAAGATGAAAGGGCATAAAGTGTGCTGAAAAAGAAGATAAGAACATTGTTCTCAATTTTTTTAGTAGTTTAAGAGGGCTGGGTACTTAGCTAAGTGGCACAATGCCTACGTGTGAAGCACGAGTTCCTGAGTTCAATCCCCACCCCTACAAAAGCAGGGAAATAATTGAAGAGGGTAGAATTTTTGTAAGGCTAACTAACTAAATGAAAGTAGAGGTAATCGAGATGAAAATATAGAGAAAATGAGAAAGAAAAAATGAGAGACTGAGATAAGAATGAGGATGTTGTTATGTAGTTGCAATGTTCACTCTTCCTACACACTGTGATAAATAGGAAAAACTCATTCAGTTCAACCCAAGAAATTATGCTTAAAATTTTATGGCTCATGATAATTATCAGTAATGCTCTTTGGTTTAATTTGAGCATTAATGGCTTAATTTGTGAAGCTTTGACAAATACTAAAGGGCGAATTTCTTTACCTCTTAATATTTTAAACTAAGATCTCATTTCATTTAACTCAAGTATAAGAATACAAAAAAAAAAGTCAGATCTTATTAAAATCCTACAATCGAATGTTTTTTACTTCATTTCTGAAGTGCTTTCTCCAAGTATTCAAGTCAGTGCTCAGACATGTCTGCTTTATTAGTTCGGATTTAAGTGTGGCTTCCAGGCTTTGTTTTGGTTTTGTCTTTCCTTGAACTTGTTTGCACATGCACAGCATCAGAATGTTGGCCTTTAACATCCAGACTTACCTTGCAAATTGAATTGCTTTGAAAGTGTTTGTGAGGTCCCCACCAGCCTGGAAAGTCTGGGATGTTGCTCGAATCATTTCATCTTTGGTTTTAAAGGTGTTCAAGTTATACACAACTCTTGGATCATTAGCATATTGAATTAAGGCAACCTTCAAAAGAGGAGAATCTTATTAACAGCTGTCATTGAGTTATAATTTCTCTTCAACCAATATAAGAAAAATAAAAAATGCATTCAGATGTGGTCTCATGGCTTACAGGAACCACTTCCTTCCCACCCACTCCCGATATACATTTCTTTCAGTGGAGTGACTTCTTAGTTGAAGGCCATCAGTGATTAACAGTACTACTACTGGCAAGAAAGATGATGTGTAACAACCTATGATTTGGTTCTCAAGAGTAAATTGCAGAATTTTCACGTACCACTATGATATTTGATATGCATTAACATTATAAGAAAATTTGTAAAAGCTAAGAGTGGTTAAAAATAAACTTTCTAATTACCAGTAGATAGGGTGGAAAATAATTATAAACAATCAAAAATGGAGGGTAACATCTTTCCTACTGAGGTAATTACATGATAAAGAATCAGAGTTGAATACAAACAAAGCCCAAGTCTTCCCTAGGAACGGTCTGTTTAGATTTCTCTATTGGTGGATTTCCTCTCTTGTAGCCTTCTGTATCTCTGGAGGAAGGTTGCTAGACTTGAATGTGGGATCAGGAATTTCAGTCTTTCAGAAAAAAATGCCAGTGGAGAGAATCATCTTGAGAGAGTTGAAAGAAAAAATTTTGAACAAGACATATGGGGACATAAGCTCATTCTCCATGCCTGGGGGATGGAGATTCCTGAAAGGAAATAGTAATAGGGGGTGAAGTATAAGAGGTTTTCTGAAAGACCCTGAAACTCTGTGGTCACCATAAAAGGACGGTTAGAGACAAGAAGACTGGGTTTCTGAGTTCGTTTTTCTACTGTTAGCTGGAACGTAGTACTCTAGGCACTAGCAAGATGGTAACAAATAAAATATACCCGGAGCCAGAGATTTAACTCAGTGGTACTGGCACCCTCTTCACAAATAAAATATGCCTGGACCCCCTTCTTTAGCACAAGATGTAAGACTTGAGCCATAGGAAAGAATTGAATATAGTAAAGCCTGGGCCAGGGATTTAGCTCAGTGGTTCCTGCATCTGTCTGGCAAGTGCAAGGTCCCAAGTTTGATCCCCAGTAACCACAATGCCAGGTGTGGTTACTCACGCCTGTAATCCCAGCACTTGAGAGGCAGAGGCAGGAGGACTGCTGTGAGATCGAGGCTAGACTGGACTGCATAGAGAGCTCAGGGCCAGCCTGAACTACAAAGCAAGACACTGCCTCAAAAAAAGAAATAATAATAATAGAGTCCATGATGTAGCCTCATACTTTTTTGTCAGAAAACAGAAGCAGAACTTAATTTCTAGAATTCAAAGATAATCATTCTACTAGGAAAGAGTAAACAAAAGAAATTCATTACTAGTACCCGTGGACTTAGAAAACACATATCTGAATTGTAAAATGTATTAGTAAACTCGTGGTTTAGAAGGCCCCAAATAGTCAATTATAAAAGTATTAAAATGTGAGATTTCTATACCCTGTGCCTATTTCAAAAACAAAACTCAACATCATCTTCAAGAATTCTACCTACTCTCTCTTCTGGCAGTTTTAGGGTTTCTGTTTTAATATTTAGATCTCTTACCCACTCTGATTTCAGTTTAGTGCACAATGAAATATACAGCTCTAATTTCAATCTTTGGCAGGTTGAAACCCAGTTTTTGCAGCACCATTTATTAAAAAGGCTATCTTTCCTCTGGTGAGTGTTTGGCTCCTTTGTCAAAGATGAGTGAGGTAGCATAGTTTATCTGGGTTGTTTCTGCATCTTCTATTCTGTTCCACCGATCCTCGGGTCTGTTTCTTTTCCAGTACCATGCTATTTATATTCACATCGAGATTATACTCATAAGTGAAATAAATAGGACACAGATGTATAAATATCATATCGTTTCTCTACTTTCAGTGAGAAACTAAAGGTATTAATGAAGTCTAAAACATATGATAAGTAATGTGAAATAGGAGAAAATGTTCAAAGAGGAGCTGAAGGGGGTCAGAGAAGGGGGGAAAATTCAATGGTAGAAAGGAAAAATGGACACAAAGTTTATGTATATAGGAGCTGGGGAGTTTTAGGGAGGGCAAGGGAATAGAAAAAAATGAGAGTTAAGATACATCATGTACAGGTATAAAGTCTAAATCATTAATATGATCATAATATATTCCTAAAAATGTACCAATAAACTCAATAAAGAAAAAAAAAAAAACCTTTAAGGTCCACAGCAAAGTCATAGGCAAAATAGTAACTCAGCAGAACAAGTCTCAATTAACTTTGAAAGTTATCATTAAATTATTTAATATAGGGATTTTTATTTAATATAGGGATTTTGTAAAAAGTTATAACTTTGCTTCTCACATTATTTTCTCAGGAAGAAAGCCATAGGCTGTACTGTGCAGTACTGATTCCATACCTGTGTCTTTCTGGGGCCTATATCCAGACCCTGTACAAATTTTTCCAGAAAGTTCTTTACTGCATCCCAAGGATAAATACTATTTGATTCATCGCACACAACCACAACATCTACGAGAGAAGGACAAGCTGCAGAGGGAAAGATAAAAGAAACATGCATTAGAAACATGGGCAAGTTTGATTTGATACTCATATGAAAATGTGGTTTGCGTGGGTGTTTGGAAGGACTTGTGGAGAGGCACCTCTCGCATACCATTTAAATACAAGGAATTGTGATTCTGACGTTCCACACATTCACCACTTACTCTGGATTGCAGGAGCAAAGCTGGCCAAGTGCTGAAAGTCAGGACTGACATCAGAGCAAACTCCAGTTGTGTAGTACTGACTGCCACACTGCTGGGCCCACAGAGGACCGCATGTCTTTGAAGAAACAAAAAATAGGTAAATGAAAATACAATGGATATGTCTCCCTTTTTGCTCTCCATTTGTGGGACCCAAGAATCACTTCTATTCTTTTCCAAGATACTAGGGATTATCAACTCTGAAAACCTTCAAATGATTTTCCAGGGAGAGGATCCACATGAGAGGGCAGACACGATGCAGAAGACTTAGGGGGCAGACCCCCTGGGCCCAAGGGAAGCCTTGCAGCAGGCATAGAGGCAGTGGCACCATCCAGGGTGGAATCAGAGGACTGAGGAGCTCTGAGCTCACTCACCCAGCTAGACGAGGGCTGTTCCTCTCCAGAAGACATCAGGAGGAAACGGAATGCGATCTGACTGTTTGTCTCAGTCAGTTAGGCCTCAGGCGCTTTCCCGTATAAACACGGAGATAGTCATAGATAGCTCCTACATAGAGAATGAATAGCCTACACTACAGAGCACTCGGAAGATCGCTAGGAAAACAGAAGTGCTCCGCACTTGTTAGCCAGCCTCATTACTGCTTCTGCTTTAGCATCAATCCCCCCACCCCGTCATACTCAGAAGAAACCACAAGTCCCAGTGTCTCTAAAGGCCAGAGAAGAACTCCCCACAAGTGTTGGAAGCGTATGCAGACACCACAGTGAATGAAGAGCCAGTCTGTTTTGTACAGGGACAAGCCTCTGTCCCTGCCTATGATCCTGTGAAACACATGCCCAAATTTCTCTGACAGAATCATAGAGGGAAAATTTTGTGTGAAATTTTGGGTGTGGTGGCACATGGCTGGCTAAGGCAGTAGGGTTGTTGTGAGTTCAAGACCAGCCTGGGCCACATAGAATGCAAGGACAGCCTGAACTACATACTAAAACTTGTCTCAGAACAAACAAACAACAACAAAACCACCTCTACAACTCATCCAAATGCAAATGAAGTTCAAGTAATGTCAGTTTTAGCTTGCTATAACCTGTTTACTTTGACTTCAGAAGCTTTTATTTTCATTTCTAAATTATTCGCCACCAAAACGATCTGGTATTTATCTCCTCATCCACATCCTCCTTACTCCAATTCTTACATTAACAAGTCTAATTCTCTACTTTTTGGCAGACTTTTACTGAATGTCAGGAACTTCCCTTTCAGTTGTGATCAAAGTATATGGAAAGAATTCAATTAAATAATATTACCATCACTGGATTTTTTAAAAAGGGAGTGAAGTAGGAAAGAGAAGTTTAAACATTGCTTATTTTCCATTATCTAAAGGTGTGGATAGTGTCAGGCTTTATGCAAAACATTGATCATATGTAAAGACCAGTCATTAAAAATGAACAGAAAAATGTGAACTTCCAAGAAGTAACTGGAAAAAGAAAGAGGAATTTATTCGACCCAGTTTAATTTGCTCAATAGTTAGAAGCAGCTGTGGTCATATTTCATGCTTGATGAACAAGGCCCTGCTCTACTCCTGTAAAGCTCGTTTTGCCAGTTGGGAAAAAGGCATTATCAGAGCTTCTGATAGTTTACCAAAAAACGGATAACAATTACGGATTTCTATATCTGTGTTCCTAAGGCGTTTTATTTTTAATCTCACCTTGAAAAACAACTCGTGAAGTATTCAAGAATAGGTTTCTAGTATAAACAATGGAAAAGAGCATGAAGAAGTTGAAATTAGAAGACACCAGTTGTTAATGCCAAAGCATTCTTGCTGAAAACCCAGAACTTAAGAAAGTGGAAAAAATGTGATAACTATCCATCTTTTCCACATAATTCTTAAAAATATCTTATGATTTTGACCTTTAGGTATGTAAAGAACACGTCCGTCCTTCTTTCCTTCCTTCCTTCCTTCCTTCATTCTTCTCTTCTTTTCATTTCTTTCTTTCTTTCTCTCTCTGCCTTCTGACTTGCTACATTGACTGTTAAGTTAATCTCTTAAATTCTCTTCCAATTTTATTTCACTTTATCTAGAGTTACATAGTATAATTTCTGAGGCACCTTCTTAATTCTCAATGTATTCCTCTTCTTGAGTTATCCAACATTAAAAACAAACAAAAGCGTGGAAGCAAATCTATTATAAAGATTTTGGAATATCATAAATTATGAAGTTCCAATTCAATATTTATTTTTGCACTGGTGTAATGCCTGTTATAACCAGTATTTAATTTACTTAATGGTATCAAAGTACTAATGTTGATAAGCTCAAATAGAATGACATCGTTCAAAATTTTTAGAACAATCCAGTTTTAAAGCAGGTTTTTAATCTTCATATTAATAGTATTGATAAAATTATTGTAAAGTAAATAACACTTTTTGAGACAATTTCAATGGGGTTCTACAACTAGGCTATTCTTGTGTGAGTCAGTGGAAATTTCAAATAAGACTGAGTTTTTAATTTGCCTTTCAAATTTTTTTTGCTGTCTGATGTTTTATTGTTTTTATGTAGTCAAACTTTTTCAACATTTTCTGCTATTATTTCTTCTACTAGTCTCAAATTCAAAATTTTTTCTTTTCTTCAGAAAATTTAAATTTTATTTTAGCTTTTTATATGAACTCTAATTCATTTGAAGGTTTATCTTCTTATGTGAATAATTTAATAATAACCCTCAGATCTTTTAAGACATTCAATTTTATGGATTTTTGAGGCTATTTCATAACATTCAAGAAAATAAATAAAAGAAAAAATTGATGCAAGACTGCACCGTGCCTTAAATAAATATCAAAAGACCAGTCACTGCAGCACTGATTAAAAACAAAAACACTCCTCAGCAGCCTACTTTCTGAGTTAACAGGACTGAACTTCAATGTCCCTTCCAGAAGCAGAAAAGGAGAACTGGAAGCGTGACACTATCAGTGAATACTAAGCAATCTTCCACGGGTGAAATATCAGGGTTCTTTTTGATTCCATTTTTTTCCTCAAAACATTTTGTGATGGTGATTTTGCTGAAAATCTCAGGATTCCACAATTTTGTAGTGGATATCTACATAGCATCACCTACCCAGAAGGATGCTCTTGTACTCAACTTCAAGATCTGAATTGATGGGAGGAATATAGAGAAGACCCTGACTACAAACTTTCTCAGGAGGGCTGAGGATTTGAGAAGTAAACTCACCAGAAACCCTCCAGTTCCCACATTCCTTGTGAGGGTCAAGCCAAGGCTCATGTTGGTTTTCACCTCCGTCACATTTTGGATGCTTGTTGAAGCTGGGGGAGGGGGGAGTTTAAAAGAAATTAAATCTACATTTACTTAAGGTTATTCTAAATGAAAAAACAAAAACCCAAACAGGCCCATCTGTGTTTAAAAGTAGCAGTGAATACAACATCAGATATCCAGGAGCCCAGGTTGTAATAACAATGAAGCTGGCAATTGAGGTGCTGCCAGTTCCCTTTAATATGGGAGGCCACAGAATGGAGCATACTCTGTGGGAGGGCTGAGGGGCCTATTTCAATCCGATCATTTTACAGTGTTCTGACTCAACAAAACACTGGAAGACACCTTTTTTCCCTGCCTCTGTTCTTTCCCAAGTGCAAACCTCCTTCCAATGAGGCTACATTTATACTTTTTTCCCCCTTTGTATTGTTAAAAAACATACTCAAGTTACCAAACGATGTCATCTGACAGAATCCATCTCAAAGCAATAGTGGGTGAATTTGCAAAGGAAGTAATAAGACTAGCTAGATAATATGATGCTTTCTAATGTCTTAGCTTTCTCGCCACTGCATCCATTGAGCTCTCAAACATCGCAGTTTTTCAGTAACATCTACTTGAGGTCCCTCATTTCAGCCAAACCATGGCTGCCATCTGCATTTACCCTTAGTCGAGCCCCTTTCCCAGGCTGACTGTTAGAAAACTTCTGGCTTCTTCTGAAGCCTCCAACCTCAACCCAAGTCCGGTCTCTCTCAGTGAATAGCCCGTCTACTGCAGACAAGAACAACTGTGGTCTCAGTGTAAGCTCCTCTCTTCTTTATGGTGGGGATCATTCTTAGAAGCCCTTTTTTGCAACTTTTTCTCCACTTCCTCTCTATTTTAGAGAGGGGACTTGTTTCTAAGCATTAGTGCTCCTTGCACCGGTGACATTAATTCCATCCACGAACTCTATTTCTATCTAACATTCACTCCCTTTTCACATCTTCTCACATTCTCCTACAAACAGCATCGTCTCCCTTTCACAAGAAGGATCTTCTCTTAATCCAGCTGCCTATACAACAGTTTCCTAGCTCTCCTTCACTATTCAACTTCTGAAATCGGAGGTCAGCTGTCCATCCTTGTACTTGCTCATTCCTCACCCTCTTTGAGTGCTTCACACA
>PVIR01032217.1:0-18846 GCA_004026965.1 Petromus typicus
ACACACATTTGCTGCACTCACAGTGTTGTACAACCACCACCTCTCTGATTCCCAAATAGCTTTTGTCATCCCACGAGAACAACCGTACTCATGAAGTAATCATTGTTTTCTCCTCCTTCTCTCCCCTGACAGATATCAATCTGCCTCAGTCTTGTGCACATATCTATTCTGTTTATTTAAGGTAAAAGAAGGCTCCGTGGGCCGGGGATTTAGCTCAATGGTTCCAGCGCCTGTCTTGGAAGCGCAAGGACCCGGGTTCGATCCCCGGTAACCACATACCTATACTGGGTGTGGAGACTCATGCTCAGCAGCAACCAGTACCACGTACCACAGTGCCGGGCGTGGTGGCTCACGCCTCTAATCCCAGCACTCGGGAGGCAGAGGCAGGAGGATTGCTGTGATGTGAGTTTGAGGCTGAGCTCAGGGCCAGCCTGAACCACAAAGCGAGACCCTGTCTCAAAAAACCTAAAAAAAAAAAGAAGGCTCCGTGGCTTGGCTTTCCTTGTGACTCCCAGCACGCTCTTTCGTCTCGCTTTTCCCTGTTCATCACTCGACCCAAGCTCGCTCCGCAGAGCCGGTTTCTCCCTCACTCAGGACATTTTCTCAAATAAACCTTATTGCTGCTTTGTGCTTGTTTCATCCAGTTCTTTGTTTGAAATGAGAAGAGCTTGGATTCCAACTCTGGAAGGAGAGGGAAGTAGCCCAGAACCAGTGATATTTATTTGATGAACCACTTTTAAGCAACTACCCGATGACATTATTGACGCGGGCAGCCAAGACAAGGCCAGCCCCAGGCTGAGCTGGCAGGAGCCTCCAGGACTTTCACCACCATTCAGAATTCAGCAGCTTCAACCCTTCGCCGGATTCCTGGTGAGTGAGAAAGTTTGGCTCCTGACAGACTAGAACAGGAACAACTTATCTGCAATTGCAATATGCTTTGGGGGTCTGGGTTCATTAGGAACTGGGGGGTGGTAAGAGATGGGCACAGGATGGTAATTTACGCCATAAGACTGTACTCTTTTTTTTTTTTTTTGAGACAGGGTCTTGCTTTATAGTTCAGGCTGGTCCTGAGCTCAGCCTCAAACTCACATCACAGCAATCCTCCTGCCTCTGCCTCCCCAGTGCTGGGATTATAGGCATGAGCCACCACACCCAACACTGTGGTATATGGTACTGGTTGCTGCTGGACGTGAGTCTCCACGCCCCATATTGTATGTGATTGCCGGGGATTGAACCTGGGTCCTTGCGCTTGCAAGACAGGCGCCAGAACCACTGAGCCAAATCCCCAGCCCCAAGACTATACTCTAGTTACACCACTTCTGCTTAAAACATGCAAGGCAGAGTGAAATGCTTTCTGCCAGCCTTTTGTGACTCTCTACCAAAGGGAGGGCTTCACAGCTATAATATTTGGAGGGGCTCTCGAGAAGGAGAAGAATGAGCACACCCTGGACACCCCTACGCCTCTCTTAGGGGGAGGTCCCCCTGATTGGTTTGATGGTACTACAAGGTCTCTCCTACCCCAGCCTCATCTTCCCCAGGCCAATGAATCAGGCCTCCTTCCCAGTTACAGATGTGCAAGAGTCTAGGAGCTACACAGATGAGCCACATGCTTTAAAAAGAGAAACGTTTGGGCTGGGGATTTAGCTCAGTGGTTCCGGCGCCTGTCTTGCAAGTGCAAGGACCAGGGTTTGATCCCCGGTAACCACATACAATACTGGGCATGGAGACTCACGCCCAGCAGCAACCAGTACCACATACCACAGTGCCGGGCGTGGTGGCTCACGCCTGTCATCCCAGCACTCGGGAGGCAGAGGCAGGAGGATTGCTGTGATGTGAGTGTGAGGCTGAGCTCAGGACCAGCCTGAACTACAAAGCGAAACCCTGTCTCAAAAAACCAAAAAAAAAAAAAAAGAGAAATGTTCTTCCCCTTGGACAGAACCAAACTGGGGCTGTCATGCGAGCGGGGGACGGAGAATGGTACCTGCCACGTCAACTGCTCTTTCCAGGGAGATAAAGAGGTGTGTTGAGTCTTCTGTAAATAGACTAACATAGCTCCAGTGGGACATCATTTCACCCTTCAGTCCGCCCCAGGTATTCCACGTGAGCTACAAAACTTCAGAGGAGCCCAAGTGCTCGACACGGCCTTTCTTGTGTCCAACCATTGGGACCCAGGAGAGGGACAGAGGAGGAAGGGTCAGACTGTAGCTGTCACAATCGGCAATGCTTTAAATTCACCCGAATCATCCTCAAAGCGAAAACCCAAGGGCAACTTCCGAGGTTCCTTTTCAAGTGCAAGTAGAGACAAGGCACGTGACTTCTTTAAGCCGCCACCTGGGCCCTGCTGTGCGTGTGAGGCTGCGGATGTGCCTGACTCACGGCACCGGAGGTCTGACTGTCTCCAAATCCGAGAGGCTCTGGGCAGCCAGAACCCTCATTTCCTGCTCTGACCACTGAAGAGCCCCAGGGAACCTGCAGTGCCCCTGGGCACAGACATCACCATCCTCTGAGAACCCTGAGTAACTAGATGTCACGGTGTGCCAGCTCAATTGCTTCATTCTGGTGTGACTTACTTCTCTAGAAAACCCTCCTCTGGATTGATAGCCATACTTGAGGTGAAGGGGACCCTAATCAGAGATTCTTCGCAGCTTTACTAACAGAAGAAGCTGCTGCAAAGTCAACTCTGGGGTGGAGACTAGAAATCCCAGCTCCCCATCAAGTCAGAGATATTCAGGAGACAAAGGTTACTTGTGGTCAACATGGGAAAAGCTAAGTGTCAGGCCCTGCTCTTAGAGACCCCTGAGGTTGGTGTAAAAACTTGCGATACCATTAACCCAGCTTTTTGACGCCTACAAGCCCAGAGGTCAGCCACCCTTGTGAACAAGTGACCTCCCGGACCTAGGCAAGCAGGCAGGACATCAGTGATCTGCCCCTCTGTGACCTGAAGATGTGTGGCTCACTGATAGAAGTAGCTTTTTCAGTCATCTATAAAGGCAGACAGGAAACTCTCCAACTCCCCAAGCAGTCCACCTTCCCAGGCAGGTCATAGTCACATCCACAGTCTCCTTGGGAAATCAAAAGGCTGTTAGGGAAGCAAAAAGGGTGGTCTTAAAGCCCCTAATATTCTAGCCTGTCTCATCCCTGAGGACACATTCAAGCCAGTCTGTACCACCCAGGAAGATAAATGGGCCTCAGGACAAGAGGGGGCTTAAAAGGGACTCTGGTGGCATTTGGAAAACAAACTGATCCTTCTCCACAGGACACCACGGAAGGCTATAAAAACACTCTGATTCTTTCCCTATAGGAAGAGATCTCACACTGGAAATGGTTATTGAGGTTTCATAGGACTACAACTAGCAGCAACTGCTCGACAAGTCGGCAAATCTCACCGACTCTGTGCCTCTAATAACCCAGGGAAGCCCATACTGCCTCCTTTACTACAACTATACAGAGGACAGGGACACACCTGGGAGGACTGGCAATTAGACCTTACCTACACATATAGGATTTAAACAAATGTTGGTCCTTTACCAGCTGGAATGAAGTCTTTCCTACCAGAGACCAGAGACTTCCTACAAGACTCTTACAGTATCTCATCAGTCTGAGCCAAGTGCAGCAGGCTATTGGAAAGTATGGGCACAGGGTCCTGCCAGCTCGTGGCCAAGGGAGACCACCTAGTGTCTTCCCTTGGGACCAAGTACTTGAGAAAACTTGGAGAGAGGAAACACTTACTCACTAAAGCTAAAATGGAAAGGTCCTTTTCAGTGTTCTTTGCTATACCTACTGCAGTGAAGGTGCTGGAGACAGAAGCTGGATACACCTTTCTAGAATAAAGGCAGTCCACCTGAACTGTCTGAAGGACAAGATCACTCAAATGGAGAAAGCTACTCCTCTGAATATGTGGAAGACCTGAGATTTCTCCTCAAAAAGCAAGATTTGTACGTGACTACCGGAAGTGTGCAAATCTGACCTGCTCCTCATATTTGGGCTAAGAATGAATTTTCTTTCTCCCATCAAACAGGCAGCTCAGGGGTCATTAATCCTTTTCTCATTGTCTCCTGACAGGTTTTCCTCTCTTCAATGAGCCAGTCAACCCCAGAACTCCAAGGTAACTGGCGAGCACATTACCCCCAGTAGGAAAGACCTACAGCTCCTTCCAGCTTGAAGAAGCTGTAGAAGACAGAGACCTGCACCCCTGCACCCCTCCATACAGAATTTTGTCTCTGAGGAGGAAATGAGACAGGAGCCTAGGGTGCGAGGAAGCTGGCTGAGAAGTAGGGGTGACCTGCGAACTATAAGACAGGCAGAATGGATCCCAAACCCCTACTCCTGGACTTCTCTAGAGAACTCAAGCAAGTTTTCAAGGGGATGGCCTAGACCTGACCCAGCCTAGGGTGTGGAAATTCTCGTGTGTTTCCTTGAGATTTGGACGGCACCAAAGGACACAGACACTGAGAAGAGCTTGTATCACGGCTTTCCTCCTGACAGCTCGCCCTATGTCCTCCAGGGTACACTTTTATCTTGGTTTTTCTTCTTTTACTTGGTACAAGCTCACGCTGCAGAGCCAGTTTCATTCTCCCTCACTCTTCCCTTTTATTTTCTCACATAAACTTTGTCATCAGCATTTTTTCCTTTTCCTGTTTCTCCTGGTCCTGGGGATTGAACCCAGGTTCTCATGCACACTAAGCATGTATCCTACCATGTGTCACATACCCCACCCCAATCCTTTTTTATTTATCTCTCTGTTTGGGAGCAGAGTACAATGTGATTCCTACGGAGAGCAGGGTGGTTACAACTGCCCCCAGCTCCAGCTCCCGAGTGGGAAATGTCAGACCAGAGATCTGAGGTGACCGCCCAAAGCCACACAGCAGATCAGTCCTCAGATGCAGAGTCTTCACTGGGTTCCCAAGTCCCTTAAGCTCAGTGCTCTCCAGAAAGGAAGGGAGTGGAGCTTTGCCCATTTAAAAGGAACGACCAAGTTGAGGGTGGTGGCACACACCTGTAATTCCAGCACTCGAGAACTGAGACAGGAGGATTGCCATGAGTTTGGAGCCAGCCTGGGACATGTGAGTTCAAGGCCAGCCTAAACTACAGAGTGAGACCTTGTCTCAAAAAAAAGAGAGAGAGAGATTAACAAGCATAGGGCTTGCCAAAGACCAGGCCCTCAACTGGCCCTGGAGCTTTATAGGGCTTGCCGAGGGTTCCCATGGCGACCCGCCCCCTCTCCCCCACCTCTGGGATCCTGAGAAGCCAGAGCTCACCAGAAAATGAGCCCTGCTGCTTCTTATTTCCCATTTTAAATCCATGTTTTCCACCTTCCCTCCCAGATACCGCTCATCTTACCTCCTGCCCACCACCAAACTGAATTAACACCAATTATACCATTGTATTGTTTCATTTTTTTATATCCCCAATATGTTCATTATTAATCAGACCTATACATTGTCTGTGGCACATGTATATCTATCTGCTCAATGGATTTGTGACTATTCATTCAAGTACTAATTGCTGAGCATCTACTACATGCCAGGAACTATGTTGATCCTTGGGGCTAATCCAAAACACTGGGTCTGAGCCAATGGCTGCGAAATAAGATCCTAGATGGCGAAGGTGGGTCAGACTATACTTTGTGGGGCTGGAGATGTGGGGAGGAGTGGGCAGCGGCTAGGCCAGACCAGGCCTTCCAGCCTCTCTACAACATCTATCTAGAAATAATTTTAAGCCTAACGTTAGAAAAACAGTAGGAGAATTCCCATAAACCCTGTACCTAATTTCCCCCAATGTTAACAACTCACATAAGTATAATAAAATGATTCTAACCAGGAAATGATGGCATAATACTATTAACTAAACTAGAGCACTTTTTCACAGTTTATCAGTTTTCCCCTGCTGCCATTTTTTTTTTCAGTATGCATGGAATCCCGGGGCCACAGCTGCGCCAGGTTGTTGGCTCTTCTTAGCCTCCTCTACCCTGTGACAGCTTCTCAGCTTTGTCCTCCGTGAACTTGTCACCTCCGAAGGCTACTGGCCAGTTACGATGCACAGTATCTCTTCATTTGAGTTCACCTGGTACTTTTGGGGGATTCTGTCAAGCTTGTAAATTTCTTGCAAAAATTCCACAGAAGTTACACGCCAGTTGGTAGAGTAGTTGGCCTTAATTGCTTGGGGTTTATTAGTATCTGCCAGATTTTCCCACTGTAAAGTGATTGTTATGGTCTTTTTCTCGGAAACAAGGGATGGACAGAGGGATGGACTTGAAGGATGTTAAACCACAGAACTGACTTGTTTAGATTTGTTTCAAAATTGCCCTTTCCAGAAGGGGCCTAGAGGGCAGGGGGGCTAGCTCAGGAGAGTGTTTGCCTAGAGTATGCATGGCTGTGGGTTCAAGCTGCAAAAATCAAGCAGGGGAGGTGGCTAGAATATATGGGAAGAGTAGGTGAGTGTACATAATATGCGATGAGGAAGTGGGGCGGAGGGCATAGATTTTATATCTAGAAAGTCAAGTCATAAGGCAGGCTAACGAAACAAGGCAGAGGTGATTATAATTGGTATTCACTGGTTCAAGGAAAGCTAGTTTAAAAGCACCTCAGGGCTGTAATATTCATCTACAGGTGAGGTCTGGGGCTGCGCCACACAGGCCACTAATCAAAAACAGCTGTTCGTAATGGCTGAGCTCAGACTGCCCAGCCCAGCTCAGGACACGCGGGATGAAGATGGTGCTGGTGGGAGAATGGGTCACCTTCCATCCCCTCACAGCCCAGGGAGAGCTGCCACACACACACCACAGCTACCCAGGAGAAAACACACTTACATTACATTGGAACTTCCAGCAAATGATGAATGATTATTTAATATGTTCCAAATACTGCTTGGAGTACATTCATACTCAATGTTTATGTCTATCAGGGATTCAAATGTAATTGGGAATCACTTTGTTTTTACTTGCTAAACCCAGCAACATATCCTCAAGACAAAGACCTGCCTGATGGGCTTGGCCCATCTCCAGTTCCGTGGGTTCCAGAACAATGGGGATTTTCCTCTTCCTCTATGGTCTAGCCTCAGACCCAGGAGGAGACTTGCTCACTTCTTTTTTTTTTTTTTTTTTTAGGTTTTTGGAGACAGGGTCTCGCTTTGTGGTTCAGGCTGGCCCTGAGCTCAGCCTCAAACTCACATCACAGCAATCCTCCTGCCTCTGCCTCCTGAGTGCTGGGATTACAGGCGTGAGCCACCATGCCCGGCACTGTAGTCTGTGGTACTGATAGCTGCTGGGTGTGAGTCTCCACACCCAGTATTGTTATGTGGTTACCGGGGAATCGAACCCGGGTCCTTGCGCTTTCGAGACAGGCGCCGGAACCACTGAGCTAACTCCCCGGCCCCAAGACTTGCTCACTTCTTAACCCAATAAGTTCTTCAAGCACCTACTGTCTGGGGAGAGGGGCAAACCAGCCAACCAGTTCCTGGTGCAAGGGTGGGGAGTACCCTGCAAACAGACAGCAACCCAGATAGTGACTACGTGGGACATAGATGACAACAGCGAAGGATGTGGAAACAGAGACAAGGTGACTCGAGGTGGGTCAGGCTCCAAGTGGTGACATGACAGTGGGAGCACTGACAAGAGCCACCTATGGAAAGATGGAGGGCGGTCTTTTATCAGGTGACTCTGGCACTTCCGGTAGACTGTGACTTGCCAATTTCTGTGGTATGAATACTTCCTGGTGGCAAATTCCACACTACCAATGTGTGACTGGCACTTTTAGGAAGCTGGATTTTTTTTGAGACAGGATCTCACTGTGTGGTTCAGGCTGGCCTTGAATTCACTCTATAGCTCAGGCTAGCCTCAAACTCTCAGTGATCCTCTGGTCTCAGCCTCCCACAGGTTGACATCACAAGCGTGTTCCACCACATCTGGCAGGAAGCTGACATCTTGAATGGCCTCACAATGCCAGGGCCAACTGTCTGTATCAGAATCCCACCCTCGCAGGTTTTCTCCAGCTCCCAGCCTCCAATATTCAGTACCTCCCTCTCCAACTTCCCCACTCAGTTTTGATTTGTCTTGTTTCTGAACTAAAACTGAAGCTAGGGCCTCTCACGAGCTAGGAAAATGCTCTACCATCCCCTCCCAATTTGTCTTCATTTTGAGATAGGGTCTCAGTAAATTGCCGGGCCGGACTCAAACTCCAGTGATCCTGTTACCACAGCCCCAGAGTGCTAGGATTACTAGTGTGTCACCACACCCAGTTAAGGGTTCTGTCTCCATCTAATAAAAAGCACTGTGTTTTTTTCTAAAATTCTGAATTATACAAAATTGCAAACTACACTTGATAGATCCTTGATAATCCCCGGGCCCAGGATAGAGAGCATGTGATGTCAATGACTAGAAACAATTCCAGAGGGTCTTAGTATTATTTTTAATGTGTTTTATTTGTTTTGAGGTACCAGGGATCAAACTCAAGGCCCTGTGCTTGCCAGGCAGGCACTGTGCCACTGAGCTGCATCCTTGGGTCTTTGTAAACATGGCAGCCTCCTGCTCCACAGAATGCAGAAGTGCCCTTCCGTGCCAGGCAGGAGAGGGGAAGGCAGACAAAGGGGAGAGGGACCCCAGAGTCACTCGGCACTGCCTAGTGCCTCCCTGGGCTTTTGTTCGCCTACACCTCTGTTCTCCTACACGGAGGGCCGCTGTCTGGGCCAGTGAGGGGGCGACTAGGCAGTTTGTCCTATGGTCTTTCTGCCTTCCGCCTGCCCCAGGCAGAGGGGAGTCAGAGCAGCCACATCCCTGGTCTCCTCCTGGCTTCCCTCCATGCCCAGAGCTCTATCCCCAGCACCAAAGAGCTATGAGAGTTAAGTAGATTTCATGCTATTTTCAAAATAATTTTCTGTGGAAAATTTTTTAGACTATCAAACCTACTTTCTGCTATTTCTTATCTCCCTAAAGTTTCCCTCCCCCTCTTTGATGAGATAAACTAGCAATGGGGACACTTAGGAACTGGCCAGTGGCACCCAATAGGTAACCTTGGGGTCCCAAGCCAGGGTTGGGGAGGAAAAATCACTCTAGGAGGTTTGGGGGGAGGGCCAGCACCTAGGGCTCCTAACTTCTCAGCCTCCCAGTGCCTTAACTGCCACACATCAGGTCTCTAGTCCCCCAGCTTTCCTTCTTCCTGTGACAGCCACCAATCTGGGATAAATAGCATATTTTGTTTGTGAGGCTTGAACCCAGGGTTTCCTGCATGCTAGGCACATGCTCTACAACAGAACTGCCCCCATGACCCCAGGAAAAGTCTTTTTATAGCCAGAGACCAGAGTCACCTGAGGGGCAATTGAGGTACTCCCCCCAGTCTCCCAGGCAGCCTACGCTTACAACACGGGCCCAGCCTGACAGACAGTTAGCCAGCAGCCTGATATTCTGGCAGGGCCCTCGTCAGCCAAGGCTGACCAGCACTTGGGCCACAGACACTGGATCAGACGTGGCGACCAGTGGCCACAGGTGTGACTTGGCCTGATCACAGACTAGGGTAGGGATGAACTAGACAAAATCAAATTCTCTTCCTGTCAGGCTTGGTGGCACATGTCTATAACCCAAGCACTCTGACAGGCTGAGACAGGAGGATTGAAAGTTTGAGCCTAGCTAGGGAAACTTAGCAACTTACCAAGACTTTGTCAAAGGTAAAAAAAAGAAAGATTTAAAAAGAACCCAGAGGAGCTCAGTGTGGTGTGTGGTGCTATGTCAATACTCAATACAACAACAAAACTGCAGTGTGCAGTCTTTTTTTTTTTTTGGATGTGGGTCTCACGTTGTACTTCAGGCTGAACCTGAGCTCACCAGGTAGCCCAGGCCGGCCTCAAACAGCAATCCTCCCGCCTCTGCCTCCCAAGTGCTGGGAGTACAGGTGTGAGCCACCACGCCCAGCACTGTGGTATGTGGTACTGATTGCTGGTGATCATGAGTCTCCACACCTGGCATTGTTGTATGTGCTTACCGGGAATCAAACTAGGGCCCTTGCAAAGCAGGCACCGGAGCCACTGAGCTAAATCCCCAGCCTTGATTTTTATATTTTAATTGTTTAAAGTCAATTATTACCTGTCAATGGTATAGACTGTTGGAGGACAATGTTAAAACCTTCCACATTGTTTTCTTCCTTTATTCACACTCAGTTTCGCTGAAATCTCTTTCAATACTTGCATCCAAGATAGTAGTACCAAAAACAAATTTTTTCAACAAATGTCAGTTTGAAAATTAGCATGAAGCATTCGTAGTAAATATGTTCACAGCTTAAGATATCCCTGCCTCTCTAAGCCGATTATAAAAGAAACTGTTTTTCTGCACAATAATTTAATCCTACTTTGAGAGCCTTTCTCAAATCAATAAATATCGACATGTCATTTTATTTTTTCCAGCAGAAGCTAATATTTCTGCTGTAGGCTTAGGCCCCGTTGCTGGTCTCTGACAAAAGAATTTTCTGTCTTGGGACAATAGTGCGTTTAACCTTGCGGGTAACTCTGAGCAGGTACCTTCTTGGTACTGGAACTGGACCTGAGGTTCTCCAGGAGACACCATGGCTACTACTAGCAGGCGCTCTTGGAGCTCTTGCTCTTCACAGTGAACCAAATACATGCTTGACCATCAACCCATCTTCTGGTGGAAAAAGTGAGACACAAGACTAGTTAAATCACCCCTGTACGTTTTCTCCCTTTCCCATGTATGAAGTAGAATCAGTGGATCTGGGTGGGGCCCTGGAATTTACATAATCCCAAGAAACCCCCACCCACCTACCCAGAGCAACGATGCAGATCTTTTTTTTTTTTTTTTTTTTTTGCTTTTGCACAGATCAAGGTCCCATATACTGGACCCAAGGTCTAGTATATGCTAAAGACCCTACCACTGAGCTACATCCCTAACCCACAGATGGTCTTTAGATACCACTGCTCCAGGAGTCAAAGGATCCTCTCTGATTCTGAATGCAGGGAATAGTGGCTATCAGAGAATCCAGAGCCCCAGTCTGAGTACTCTTACCGAAGAGGTGGGGGCCACCCTCTGACAACAGCAGGAACCCAGTTGGATTGTACTCACTGGGAACCCGTAGACTTCCTTTTGCTGAGCCACACTGCCATCTGCTGGTGACAGGCTATCAGAGCCCACGTAAGACCATCCTGTCAACAGTGATGAGGCTTCACTGGGGACCCCAGAGCTTTCTGGAGACAGACCCACATCCCATCCACCATGCCCCGTGTTTCATGCCACAAATGGGGGGAAAACAGTTAAGGAAAGGCCGGCCCAGACGAAGGGTTCAACGTGAATGAAGGAAATAAGTCAGAGGAATAGGTCAGGGGATATCATTAGTTGGAATTTTGTGTTAAGGAAACTCAAGTGTTAGGAAGACCACTGTGAGCTTTCTCAGGATGGACAAGGGGTCACTTGAGAGGAGGCCAAGTTACTGGGAAAGCATTCCACCATCATGGCAGAAACACAGGTACAGGGTGGCTGCAAAGATGGGAAAATAAATACAAATGGTCCATGAGGGATATTTAGGATTGATTGGGTCTGATAAAACCAAGTCCCCAAGGGTAATAGTAGCACATTTCATCCATTTCTCCTTTCAATAAGTTTTGGCACCAGTGTGTTCCAAGAGCTACTTTAACCTTTTGGGGATACAGTGGTAGAAGTAAGAAAAAGCCCAGCACAGGCGCTGTGTATGGGTGTGTGTGTGTGTGTGTGTGTGTGTGTGTGTGTGTGTGGTGCGTTTGCTCATACGCGGTACTGGCGATCGAACCCAGAGCCAGCTGTCACACAGAGCTTCATCTCCGACCTTTTGAGGCAGGGTCTCACTAAGTCCCCCAGGCTGGGCTCTCTCCGCTCCAGGACTCTGGGTTCCAGGCCACCAGGTCTGGCAAAACTCAACTATTCACAGAGCCTGTGTTCTCATAGGGAGGGTTAAGGTGATCAAACGGGTAAATAAACAAGAAAAACATAAGATGGTGATATAACAATGGTTCTAAGAAGCCGGCTATGTAAAGATAATAGGGGAAACCATTGGTACAGCAACTGCCAGGCAAGTGCAATCGGTCGGGGACAGCATTCTAGACCAAAGGAACCAGTGCAGCAACCCTTAGAGCAGGAGTCTGTGCAGCACGTTCAAGTCGGAGGCAGCCCGTGTGGCTGCAGCAGTGAGCCAGGCCAAGAAAGGACAGAAGCAGGGGAGTCAGAGGCTTCCAGAAAGCCACGGGAGGAACTCTGGGAGCGAAGGTTGGCAGAACCAGATTCCTGAAAGACTTCTCTAGCTGCTCCATAGAGAATGGATCGTATGGGGGCAAGAATGGAGAAGCAGGAGAGTGGGGAGATGGGGCAGGGGCTGTGGTGCGGGACAGCAGGGTGAAGGGAGGATCCTGGGTATAATTCAGCACTGGAGTCAGTAGAGTAGATGTGAGGCTGAACAAAGAGCAGACCTATGCCGGGCATGGTGGTACAAACCTACAACTCCAGCACCCGGGAGGATGGGCCAGCGTGGCTGTGAGTTCAAGGCCAGCCCGAGCTACTGAAAGTGAGGCCTTATCTCAAAAAAATAAAAAGAAGCATAAAATAATTTCCCAGAGCCATAAACAAAACCTAGACAGGAAGAGCCTCAGAGAGCTTCTTTCCAGAGAGGCATCCCCCAACAAGCACAGCCCTAAGTCCAGGGCTGCACAAAAGGAGCATGCAAACTAGGCATCAAGTTCAGTTTCCTGTTCTGTGACTTGGCGTGCACACGGTAGGGACCAAGAAGAAAGCCTAGCACAGGCTTGATGCTCAGTGCTGGCCCGGACTGCAGCACACCTGGTAGACAAGCTCTACCATCCTGGGAGAAGGGAGAAGTCTTTCCAGGCAGCCAGAACCCACCTCCAGCTAGAGGGGCCCCTGACTGTCACTTCTAGATCCAAGCCAAGGCACAGCACCCAGAGTATCACCTTCCATCCACCAAGGTCCCAAGTCGGTCCCCTCGAGAGACAGAAATGGTCATTCTCAATCCCTGTAAGTTAAAGAGGAAGATGAACAAACTCCAGGCACCAAGGGTTGTGGGTACCACATCACTTTATTTCTTTGGTTTTCCAACTCTACCCTTCAGCAATGGAAATTCAGTCCAGCCATCAGTGGTCCCTCACTGAAGAAGTGGCTCAGGCTTTGAAGGAAGGCTCAACAGAAGGCAGGGTGCCCAGGGGCCAGCCAGCTGGCAGAGGCCAGTGGGGATCAGGCCTTCCTTTCACCCCTGTCCAGGCTCTTTGCAGGGGACAGGCTGGCCCCCAAGTGTTCTCACACCTTCCCTCAGAGGCCATCCCTGGCTCTTCCTACGTATCTCTTCTGTCACTCATGTTGAGTCTGGTACCTCCTCTGCTGGGGACACAAGGCAGGAGTCCTGTGGGGGACCCACCCCATTCAATTCTCATGTTCCTTTGGCAAAAGAAGGTGCCACCTCAGAGAAACTGAAGACACATCTACCCCAGAGGACAATCACTCTATACTTCTCTTGTTCCCAGGAAAAGTAGAAAGCTGCTTTTGCTCACAACCTACACAAATACACAGCTTCCAACACCAGCAAGGGGGCCCAGTCAACCCACTGTTAATCAAAACATAAAACTAAAACTCAATAAAAAAGTGACCAGACAACAACCAAAAAGAACATCTGTGCTACTGCTGCTTTCTCAACAGATGACCTCAGCACCTGCTTGAGACCTTCTGGCTCTCCCTGCCCCAGAGCCAGGAAGTAACACAAATATGCCCTTGAAGTCAGTGTAGACACTGGGAACTAGAGCAGACAAGGGGGCAACTCAGGTCCCTGATTCTTTTCCATCTGGTCCCCTTTCTCTCCACCCCTTTTGTACCTCCCAGTCAGCCATCTACCAGAGTGAGGCCTTCATAGAGCGCACGTTTCCACATGTAGTAGGTGGAGCGGGCAGTGAGGGGGAAAAGGGCGCTGAACTCCTTGTAGGAAGGGAAGCTCTTGGACTGGAAGCGCTTCTGCAAGAACAGCTTGGCCTGGGCCTTGAACTTCGTCGTGGTGAGCATGTCCATCACCAACACCTGGCCGTCCCTGTCACCTGCTCCTGCCACCAGAGCGTGGCTTGAAAGGGCCCTACTGTGGGCCTGGCTCTGCACTATGGCCCTCTCTGGAAGGACCCTCTCTCTGGAAGGACCTGCCTGGGCCTTTGTAAACTCATTTCCTGAAGATGTCCCCACTGGTAGGGTCCCTCCAGCTGGGGTCATCACAGTTGTCACGCTCTCACCAGCGGCCTTCTCCAGGGCCTCCTGCCCCCATTTGCCCAAAGAGGGGTGTGGCCTCTGGAACTTGGAGAGGCCTCTGGGCCAGCCTCGGGCAAGACTCTTCCAGACCCAAAAAGTGGAAGGTGACAGGCTAGGGTAGCGGAGGCGGAAGCGACAGAAGGGCAAATGCCCACTTAGCACCTGCTTGCGGGCAGCCTTGCGCAGGCGCCTCTGCCAACGAGACAGGGGCATCCTCCGAGGCAGGACATCCCCGGGCATGGGGGACCCATCACCTGTGGCTTCCTCTGCCTGCTCTTCCACCTCCCCTTTTGAAGGTAGCAGGGCCACTTCCCCAACAGACACTGGCTGGGGGGCCTCAGCAGCCTCCACGGTGGGGGCTGGCTTGAAGCCGGGGTTCCTCCGGAGGGCCTTTCGCCGCCAGTTGTAGTAGGTAGACCTCGAGATGCCAGGGAACCTGCGTTTGAAGCAGCGATAGGGCACCAGTGTGTTCAGGGAGATGCAGTGCTCCAGGTACAGCTTGGCTCGCTGCATCAAGACCATTCCAGGGTTTGTGGCTGCCAGGGGACAGGGGCCCAGCGTGTCAGCAGCTTTCTCTCCTAGCAGCTTCTCCAGCTCTGCCATAGCCGGTGCCTCCTTGGGGGCCGGGGAGGGGGCTGGAACTGGGCAAGTGCCAGAGCCCAGCAGCTCGTGCTTCCAGGCATAGTAGGTGGAGCGGGAAATGTCGGGAAACCTCTGGAGGAACTGCTGCAGTGGCACAACGCCCCCTTGGTGGAAGCTGTCCTGTAGGAAGTGCTTGGCCGAGAAGCGAGTGGCCACCTTCTGCCGGTGCTCTTGGGACTGCCGCCGCCAGCGGTAGAAGGTGCTTTTGGTGACGCTGTAGCGCTCACAGAGGTGGGAGTAGCTGAGGCCAGGTTCACGGTTGAGCAGCTCTAGGGTCTTGGCTGGAGCTGGCAGTGGTGCATGGGCTGGAAGAGCCGGGGACAGGCTGGGAGCCTCATCAGCCTCCACCTCCTCCAGGCCCACCACGGGGGCGAAGTACTGGTGGCGGAAGAGGTGGCTGGTGAGGGGCTGGCCAGCCCACATGATGTGCAGTGTGGAGGGCACGTGGTCACAGCGCCGGGGCCGAATGACACGATTGAAGTAAGGTCGGATCTTGAGGTTGCGCATGGGGTAGATGGAGTAGATGTTGCGCTGAAGGACAGAGGCCAGGGCATACAGGTGCCACACATTTGAGAAGCTACTAGGGAAGCAGGTGGCCTTGACATCGGCGTCGAAGATGGCCTCCAGTGTGGCCGATGACAAGCTGGTCATCTCGGGGGACTCTTCGGAGCAGAGCGAGTAGCGCACAGCCTGCAGCATCACCTTGGAGTCGATCATGCCCTGGAGGTAGTAGTGTCTGTGCAGCAGCATCTCCACCACGGTGCGAGCCCGCAGCTCCAAGCTGAGGCCAGCGTCCCCCCAGAGCAGCAAGCTGGCCGCCTCGAAGAGCAGGCTGCCCCCGCCCATGCACACCAGCGGCAGCATGTTCCGCGGAGCATCCTCAGGGTACAGGCTCAGGGCCACAGAGTCCACCTCCAACACCTGGAGCCCGGGACCCCCCTTGCGGCAGGTGGGGAGGGTGAAGGAAGACAGGATCTGCTTGGCCTCCAGCGCAGCGCCAACAAGACCCTCCAGGCCTTCGGACTCCACTGCCTCCTGCAGCTCCCTCAGCACCTGCTCCACCAGCTGGTCCCGGGAAGTCATCCTGACAAGGCAAAGGCAGAGGGCAGAGGTGAGGGCAAAGCGTCTGCATCCCACCCAGCCCAGCCACGGTGCCCAGTGCACTCCTGCACCGCTCACCCAGCTGTTCCCATCCCCCCACGCAGATGAGAGCTAAGGGCCCCCTTGGCTTTAATCACTCAGTGATACTAAGGAAGAACGTGGTCTGTCTCTAGGACTTGACCTGCAATCTTGGCTCTGATGTCAGCCTGACCACCTTAGGCAAGACCTCAACCGACTGCACTGCTACCTTTTACCTAAAACAATAATCTACCTGATGGCGTTGTTATGTGAGTAACTGAGCCAACAGTGGAGTCCGAAGGCCTGGAGGGTCTTGTTGGTGCTGCGCTGGAGGCCAAGTAACAGGTGGATGTGGAAATATACACATGCACATTCTTATACTGAAGACATAAAAGCTGCACCTCTCTGTATTTATTAAAGACTTAAAATGAGAGAGCCAGGCATAGTGGCACAGACCTGTATGCCACTCAGAAGGCTGAGGCGAGAAGAAGCCTGGGATACATGGTGAGACTATCTCAAAAAAGGACAAGTTGGCAGGCGGCTCAGCCCTGTTATCCCAGGACCCTCACTCTGGGAGGCCTAGGCAGAGGATCACAAACTCAAGCCCAGCTGGGACTTAATGAAATTGTCTCAAAAAACTTTTTAATATTGGAAATGGGGAATAAAAGAATGCTCAAATGGGAAGAGGAACAAGGAAAAGGGAGGGGGGAAAGGACAAAAAAAGTGAAAACAGAAGGAAAAATTGGAAGCAATGCTTTTGCATTAGGGAGCAGAAGGAGTGAGGGGAGAGGGAATGGGGAAAAAAAGCAGGATATATCATGCATGTATGTAAATTACCTATGATGACTTATTATGTATATCTAAAATGTACCAGTTGGGCTGAGGATGTAGCTCAGTGGCTCTGTGCCACTAGCAAGTGCACAGTCCTGAGTTCAACACTGAGTACCAGAAAGAAAAAGTATATAAACTACCAAAAAAAAATTTTTTTTGAGTCAGGGTCTCACTTTGTAGTTCAGGCTGGCCCTAAGTTCACGATGTAGCCCAGGCGAGCCTCAAACTCACAGCAATCCTCCTGCCTCTGCCTCCCGAGTGCTGGGATGACAGGCGTGAGCCACCATGCCCGGCATTGTGGTATGTGGTACTGACTGCTATTGGGGTGAGTCTCCACACCCAGTATTGTGTGTGGTTATCCAGGGATCGAACCCGGGTCCTTGCGCTTGCAAGACAGGCGCTGGAACCACTGAGCTAAATCCCCGACATATATATATGTGTGTGTGTGTGTGTGTGTGTATATATATATACATATATGAAAAATGGCTGAAGAGGTAGCTCAGTGCAAAAGTCCTGAATTCAATCTCTTATTACCAGAAGAAGAAAACAAATTATAATCATTTACGGCCAAAATTGGTCTGCCTTTCCCCAACATAGTGATTCTTAAAGTATCAAAGTGCTTTGACAGTATGCAAATTAAAGGTCTTCACAGTAGGACGTTATTCTCTGCCCTTCACTCTTTTGTCATCTGAACTAAACTATCTTAGCAAGATCAAGACAATGGCGTCAATCTGTGCTAGAAGTCATTCTTCCTTCATTGCCCTGTGCTTCGAGTTGAAAAAACACTGAAGGCTACTTTCTCTTAAGAATGACCCTTGGGGGGGGGGGCCGGGGAGTTAGCTCATTGGTTCCGGCGCCTGTCTTGCAAGCGCAAGGGCCCGGGTTCGATTCCCCGGTAACCACATACCATACTGGGCGTGGAGACTGACGCCCAGCAGCAACCAGTACCACATACCACAGTGCCGGGCGTGGTGGCTCACGCCTGTAATCCCAGCACTTGGGAGGCAGAGGCAGGAGGATTGCTGTGATGTGAGTCGGAGGCTGAGCTCAGGGCCAGCCTGAACCACAAAGCGAAACCCTGTCTCAAAAAACCTAAAAAAAAAAAAAAAAAAAAGAATGACCCTTGGGGAAGCAGTAAACATGAGTTATATTAAACTGCAACCCTTAAATGCACATCTTTTCAATTATTGGGAGTGACTGAATGGACGTATTCCTACAACATCTCTGCTGTATAAGTGACTGCAAGGAAACACTGAGTTTTGTGATGAATTAGCATAGCTGTAACATCGAATACTATTTTGCTTCTTTTTTCTTCCCGTTTTTAAAGACCGACAGATATTAGTCATGTAGACTCAGATACGCTTAGCAGACATGTGCTCAAAAATGGAATGAAGTGGCTCTCCCTCCACGGCTTCACTCCCGAGAGCCCATCCTGCTTTCTCCACAGTTTTCTCTTATCTCTTTTACCTCTGCTCTGCAGAGCCAGTTTCTCCTTCACTCTTCACTTTTACTTTTCCAAATAAACTTTGTCACTGCTTTTAGGGGGAAAAAAATGAATGAAGTAAGGCTGTCACTTCAATAAAACTTCTGAACTTTGAATATTTGAAATTTTGAAGCCAGGCATGGTAGTGCACACCAGAAATCCTAGCTACTCGGGAGGCTGAGGCAGGAAGTGCACTTGGGCTCAATTTAGGGCCAGTCTGAGCAGCATAGCAAGACACACATATATACATATGCTTAGACACACATACATACATATATATATATGCTAAGACACACATACATACACACACATCAATTTTTGGAAAATCTCCATCTACTACAATAAGCTTGATAGCCTTCCAATACCCAAAGACTTTTTTTTTTTTTTTTTTTGGTACTGGGAATCAAATTCTGGGCCTCACTCTTGCCAAGTAGTACCTCTGAGCTACATCCCCAGCCCCAGAGCCTTTTCTAATGAGATAAATGGTGACATTCATTAATGTTATTTT
>PVIR01032218.1:0-18797 GCA_004026965.1 Petromus typicus
GAGTATACGTATATAAAAATGTGTTTAAATCTAAATTTATCTCCTTTTTTGCTCACACCATTTTTCTTACTCAGACACAATGATTTGTAATTTTTTAAAAAACATTTCAGGCACTATGCAATTTTTTCCTTACAAAGTTCTGGGCCAGGAGGTTTTGATTTTGTGACTCTGCCCTGTATGCCTGTCTCACTTCCTGCGAAGGCAGATGACCAACACGGCTGTGAGGTGTTGCCAGCCCCGGTCCCCCAGGGGGTGCCTCAGGCACAGCCACAGCCCGGTCCCCACTTCTTGGCTTTATTCTGTGTCTAGTCCTGGCATCAGTGTGTGTGTGTGTGTGTGTGTGTGTGTGTACACGTTTGTGAGCATATATATAACTTAAACTCAGGCGACAGTGTCATCGGCACACCACATCATATCTTTCCAGTCACAGACACTGTAAAGCAAAAAGGGAGTGACAAAATTTATAAAACTTTACCTTAGATCACTAGCAAAAATGAAACATGATGAAATGCCTTTAGATATGCACTATTTTATAGACTCTCTCTCTCTATCTCTCTCTCTCTCTCTACTTAGACAAAATGCAATACTATAAGTCCCATGCTAACCGGTGGGAGCAGAGGAAGAAATAAACAGCAGTTCTGCTGCCTATTGCTCTAAATGAAATCACTTCTGATTCAAGCCTGCATTTCCACAGCCCCACAATCACCCTGTCTAACCTAACAGCAACAGTGTAACAACACAGCTGAGTGTGGCGCCCTCATGGCTAGTCACTGCCCAGACACAGTGTGTAGGTGCATGCACACATTTGTACAGACGTGACATGTGGCTGTCAGTGTCCAGAGTATTGGAAGGAACCACTATTTCTCTAATAAAAATTCCACTCTGTTGCCCAGGGCTTCATCCAAAAGCTTTTGATTTAAATATTTTTTGGAGTTAGATAAAGTACAAAGACAGTTTGGATGATATTCATTGCAAAACAGAAATCCTTCCAGTCCGTCCTGAACCCCAAGTGAACCTCCGCCACAGGCCCTGCATCTCTCCCCCGTGGTGATCTCTGGCCATCCTGCTGGGAACTGCCTGGGCCATGGTGCAGGGCAGACAGGGTGCAGAAAGAAGAGACACTGAGAAGGTCATGGCTGGCCAAGCAGACTACTGAGATCAGAGAAGCCATACCTCATTTGCTCACTGAGCCCTGCCAAGAGCAACACTACTTCACTGCAGGTACCTGGAATCCAGCGTGCATGTTTAAAGGGATCCCAAGCTTGAAAGAGGGCAGCTCACAATGTGCGTTTGTCAGGGAGAGCCCCCACCTCACACCAGTATTTATAAATATGTGCCTAAGGACGGACGCTTGAAGCATTTCGCTACCTGCAGCAAATGTTCAAGGCATTTCCCACTGATAATTCAGATGCATAAATCCTTGTTTCAGAAGTTTTCAGCTCTGGAGCCAGTGAGAGCTTTTGCTGGGGGCTATGATGTGTTTCCCAGTCTTTATCCAGAGATGCCAGGAGCACCTCACCAGTTACACCCCAGATGGCTACAGACAAACAGAAAGGCCCGGACACACAAAATCCTGCACGGTCAGAATGTAGGGACACGAAGAGCGAGCCTTCTTTGCAGACGGACACTGTTCTTTTCTACACTCTTATTCTTTCGCCTCAGTGACAAAGGCTAATAAATGTGACACACTGAAGTCATGGTGGGACGAGCGAAGTCTTTACCTGATGTCAGTGACTCTCTGGGTTCAGCTCCGAAGGGGGTGGAGGCTGACAGCACACATTTGGGAACCGTGAAGAATGGCCGCAGGGGCCACCACAAGGGCAGAGTGTGAGAAAGCAGACAAGGCCCGAACCAGATCCCCTGACGCTGCCCTGTGGGAGGTCAGACAGATGAAGAAGGAGCAAGCCACAACGCCGGGGCCAGTGAGGCACAGGGAAATAAAAGCACAGAGGGCGCTTGAAACGTGCAAGCTCCGTGTCCAGAGAAGTGACCGCCACAGTTCCAGGGGGACAGAGAAGTGGCCACAGTGCACCGAAGCAGGAGTGGCTGGGGTGAAAGCCACCAGGGGTCCTAATCAGAGTTCGCAAGGAATATGCACAAAAGTACAAAGGGTTCAAGAGAAAACAGAAGCCAGTCCCAGCCCTCTGGGAGGCTGAGACAGGAGGATCTGAAGTTGAGAACTTAGAAAGACCCTTCTCAAAACAGGTGGAGGGTTCTGGGCATGCACCTTGGTGACAACCTGACTCTGCCAGTGCAACTGCAGAGCCATCCTAAGCAGGCACAAAGGACCACGCCCTCCTGCCATGGTGACTTGGGGCAGTTCCTGACAGAGGGAGGAGGCCAGGGACAGCCTCCCGGGACGCCCCGGGAGAGAGAGGAGCAGAAACCTCCTCTCATGGTGAGACAGGCTGGCAGTGCTGCGTTCAGAACAGTCTGATTCGAAAGGAAGAGGCTAAAGCAAGGAAAAGTGAGACAAGGAGAAGCCTGAAGATGTCTGAGTTTCTCTTTTGAGCTGTTCCTGCTGCCATTCTCACACTTGGAAAATATCCTTATAACCCTTTGCCTGTCTATATGCAGTTGTTTTGCTTAATCTGAGCAAGAGTTTTTGCCCACCCAGAGTTCTGACAGATGCACAAATCCCAGCTTAGTGGATGATTCCATTTGGGCCAGGCCCTTACCATTGTCTTTCCTGGATTCCTGCCATCGTTACCAGATGCCCTTCTTGACTTGCACATCTTTCCTCACAAAACCTGTCCTAAAAATGATGACTTCTAAACACAAATCCAACCAAAACTCATCCCTTCCCCCTTGTAGTACTGGCATCTGAACCCAGGGACTTTGCATTCAGCTACATCCCCAATCCTTTCTTACTTTTTGAGACAAGGTTCTACTGATTTCCCTGCAAAGGCCTCAAAGCTGCAATCCTCCTGCCTCTGCCTCCCAGAGTATGTCATCATCCCAGCTAACCCTCTCTTCCTTGAGCGCTGAAATATTGCACACAGATGCGTTGCATGCTCTGTGCCCCAGTCCTGTCCAGACACACCCTGCCATGTGTCACCCCTCAGAGCCACCGTGCTCCTCCTCCTCTCGGTAGGCAGCACCTGTGCTCACAACTGCTCCCCACTCTTCTCGCGCGTCCGGTCTCCCCCAGGGCCATGCCCTCTCTGTTCCGGGCCCTGCAGCTACCCCTGCAGAGCCCTCTGCCCTTGGCCCTCTGCACAGTGACTCAGCTCAGTCATCACAACTGCCGGTTTGTAAAGATGAGCAACCCCACATGGCTCTTCAGACGCCGGCCACGCGCGAGTGAGCACCCGCAAGACCTGGTGTCTTGCTCCATCTGCTATAACCTGAGATTCTCGAGATGATCGAACGCTGAGCCTGGCCTGTCTGAGTCTGACAGACACGTACCTCAGGTGCCTGATGAGGACAAAGAAACTGGCCCAAGGGGACAACTGCACTCCTTCAAACACGTGGGAGCGCCACTCCTGCCCCGGGTCTGTGAGGCAGCTCCAAAGCAAGAGGTGGGGGTACATCTACTGGAGAGGAGAAAGGCCAGCACGTGGATAAACACAGGTAGTAGGAACACAGTACCATCTTTTGAAATCAACTCCTTTTTGTAGAAATGTTTTACTGTCAGGAAACAAAAATGACTTCCCACATCACTGCATATTATGCTGGGCTTTATCTCAGCTGATAGAGCTATCTCACAGAGTGACCGAGCTCCTGCTTCTATTTGACACTTAAACCTTCGGGATTAAAATTCTCTTTAGCTTCCATCTTAACTCAGAAAAGTAATGACATCCAAGAAGTAAAGCAGCCCACTTCACATAAACTTCATGGTCAAAGTAATTTAAAAGAAACTGTATTGGCTTTAGCTATCCCAGAATGGAGATGGCTAATAAGAAAATCTTCAAAAGGCCTTTGATTCAAACTCTTCATCTTATAGAAAACTGGAGTGAAACAAGTGTCTATAAAATGAGGGAACTGTGTCTTCTTCCACAATAATCGCATTTGGCTTTCCTGATATGGTTTCTGTTATTCTCTCCTGTCATGGAAAAGTAAATACGTGTAATATCCTAAAAACAAATGTATACAAGAGGAATTTATTCACCCAAAGAAAGCAAGTAACATGGTCTCCTCTGTAATAACTGTTGTTACTACTTGATTTGGACTTCAAACAACTTTTTGAGATGGGTCAGTCTCCAAGGGAAAAAATAATTAAGAGATAAAGCCTGACTGCTAAGTCTCATGTGCCAGCCAGTAAACATTGCCGTGCTTGTGGATACGGGACACACACACACACACACACACACACAGGAAAGGGGGCTTTCTGCCTTGTTACTTAGTCTGTCCTGGGCTCACAGAATGAAGGCTTCCTCCCTCCATCGGTGCTTGTCCCGAGACTCTTGCTGAGGCCCGTCCCTGTTGGTCACAGAGCCCTGAGGATGCAGGAAAGCACAGAGTGGGCAGCTTCCCCCCAAAGGCTCACGGAGTTGTCCTGGGGAAGGAGAACGAAGTTTGCTTTCTGGAAAGAAGGGAATGAGCATAAGGACCTTTGGAAGATATTCTAAAACTCATGGACAGGAGGCCACATCACACCAGGAGACAGACAGCCTCACTTTCCCCACCCTAGGATCTGCCTGGAATGCTGGAAGATGCACACTGGCTCCTGAGGCCAAGCAGTGTCTGTGATTTGCAAAACACAGTATTCCTTAGGTCGGCTAAGAACAGATATTGTTTACAAAATCTGAGTGAGATTTACTTGAGGTCACATTCACGTAAATAATACAAAGAATTGTGAAAAATGAAAGTGTCTATCATTCAGCAGTATCACTGATAGGGTACTCACAGGGAAGTTTCCATAAACTTAATACTACAAAGCACAGCTTTTGAAAGTTAACAGACTCAGCTCCAGGACAGCTTAGTCTCAGTTTCTCTGACAATTACATACAAAATTCAGATCACAGGTTTGCTTTCATACTTTCTTTTTAAAAATAATGCTAGCTAGTTAAAAACACAGTCGTAATTTTTAGGGTTCATCAAACCTAAGTGGGACTGAAATAGGGCGTATTTTGAGAAATGAGGTGGGCTGGAGCAGACAGAGCCCACGCGGAGTGGCACGGTACCTAGGGCAGCTGCTCAGTTGGGAGCGATCACTGGGCGCAGGTCCAGGCGTTTTACCCCAGTCGCCCGTTTCCTTGCCTGTAGACAGACACAACCCACCCTCCCACTCAGTTCTGTCAAGAAGCTTAATCTAGGAGCAAAAACAGTGCCGGGCACAGGTGAGGTCTTCACAAATGCTGAGCACCATCATCATCCCGAGATCGCCTGCAGTCCTGCATGCCAAAACTATGAAACGTGTGCTACCAGCTTGACAACACGACAGATTTCTCAAGGATTTGTGCTTAAAATTCCAGTCTTCAAACAAACAAATAAATGAAAAGCCACCCCCCTAAAAAATCCCAATCTTCAAAGCACTTCCTTCCTGCCAAGGAAGAGAGGTATGCGCCAAATGCCCAGAGGTGTCCGAGGCCTTGGAGCAGTAGCATCGGGCACACTGGAGGAAGAAAGGAGGGGTGTGGAGCAGGTGCAGTGCGCTGGACACAGGGTGCTCAGAACCGCCTCGGGGAGGTGCCGGGACCTCTGCCGGGCAGAAGTGCCATTGAGCTCCAATGCAGGTTTCACAGGCAGCATTCAAGCCTGCCACTGTCACCCCCAGGGGAAGGCAATATCATCCCCTTGGCCGACCTGGTGACACACAGCGAGCTCCCTGTCATGCTTGTGTGTGCTCACTTCCACAGTGCTGTGACTGGGGCCCGGGCCTCAGCCCTCCTAGGGAAGCTCTCCTGTCACGTGTGCGTGCTCACTTCCACAGTGCTGTGACTGGGGCCCGGGCCTCAGCCCTCCTGGGAAGCTTTCCGCCTCTGCGCCACGTCCTCAGTGCTCCCTTCTGGCTCATTTGTTGAGAAGTGCCTGTGTCAATTTTCACGTCAGCTGTAGGAGCTCGTAATTACTGAGCGAAGAAAAGCCATTATCTCTTTTCATATTCCCAGCTCCCCATCTCTGGTCAGCATCTCAGGAAACACTCCCCCAGTGCCCAGCTCAGGAAACTCGCTCAACTCCTGGCGCTGCAGCTGGAGTGCACCTGCACTCTGCACAAGCACAGCTGGCAGGGTGGGGATGTCGAGCCTAAGTTGTTACCAACATACATATTACTCCTCCAATAAAACTTACCAGTGTTTTCCTAAGAAACACCTTTCTCCTCAAAAAGAGCTCGTTTGGCTCAGAGGATTCCAAGTGACACAGGGCCAGGCTCGTGCCATGTACCTGCACCAGACCCCTTTAACTCCGCGGGCACTAGCGCATCCCTGTGCAGGGAGGCTTCTCCACAAGCTCTCTGCATTCGTACTTCCTTAGCTGCATCCTCCATTGGCCAGTTATTCTCAGTACACCCGACTTTGGTGCACTCAGAAATCTTGAGAGCATGAGCAGAAATAGAAAAGAAGAAAGGACAAAACAAAACTTCTGTGACATAGCATCTTTCCCACACTGGGAATTTTTATTCTACCCTTCATCTTGATCTTTCACATGCAGGAGGTCCGGAGGGCAGCCTCCGGCAGCTGGTTAGACGGCCTCTATACAGCACAAGCACAGACCGCAATCCAAAGCTTCTGCCATTCCTCCAGCACCCGTTGCCAGTGTCCCGAGTTACTCTTCTGCTCTTACCTCCTCAGTATCATTCACCAGGCTTAGAAAGCTAACATGTTAGTTCCTGCAGGGAAGGCAAGTCATCCATCCCCTCATTCATTTTCCCATTCACTGTTCTCATCCAGCACTACATCTTTAACTGAAAGGTGGCACACACCGAGTCCATTTCTCTAAGTGGACATGAGTAGCGTGGTGATAATGATAATGTGATAATAACTTCACTTAGACTATTTCTCTTAATGCCTGTAACAACCCAAAGACTGTCATTATCCCATTTTACAGATGAGTAGGCTGAGGCCCAGAGACTGAGAACCTTGCCCACAGTCACTCATCTACTAAGCTGCAGAACCTGAAATGAATTTCAGTAGTCCAACAGTTCTGTATCTGTAGCTGGACCTTCAACAGGGGAAGGGCTGGGGTAGCTCGCGGGTGCACTATGTGCTTAACTTGCACAAGAAACTAGGCTTCATCTTTAGCGCCCACAGAAAATGGGAGAACAAACTTCATAACAAATAGTGAGAAAGAAAGCTCATACCTAAATTAATTTTGGAAGAAGCAAAGCCCAAATACTATGTTGGAAGGGGGAGCAATTTATCTTATAATTTAAATTTTTATTATAATTATGGATGGAAGTATAATTCAACAGTAAACCACCTGCCTTACACCACTAAAACAAAGTATTTATGTGTTTTTATTAGTACAGACAAAGAATACAGTAGTATTTTATTTTCTGGTTTGAAAATTTTGTTCATGTGTTTGTTTAAGACAGGGTCTTGCTTTGTGGTTCAGGCTGGCCCTGAGCTCAGCCTCAAACTCACATCACAGCAATCCTCCTGCCTCTGCCTCCCGAGTGCTGGGATGACAGGCGTGAGCCACCACGCCCGGCACAGTGGTATGTGATGCTGGTGGCTGCTGGGCGTGAGTCTCCACGCCCTGTATTGTATGTGGTTACCGAGGATCAAACCCAGGGCCTTGTGCTTGCAAGACAGGAGCTGGAACCACTGAGCTAAATCTCTGGCCCTGGTTTGAAATCTTTTAAAACAAAATCATACATACTTCAACTAAGATTTCCACAGAGCCGCTAATACTCAGGGATTCATTAATTTTGTCAAGTGTATTTCCCAGGTCTTTGCTATCTATCCATAATCCTTTCATTCACAGCTTCTTTTCTCCTGTTTATTTCCCTCATTCAAATGTTAATGGTAAACCTACTAGAATCCGAACAGTAAACGGCATTTCCTATGCTTTCAGCCCTCCCCCACTCTAACTGCAATTCACGACTCAGTGAGTACCCTAATTCATCTGAAAACATCACTGGCATGCTCTTGGTTCTGCGCTCAGACCAGGTCCCATTGGCAGATCCTACCCTTCACCAGCAGCTGCCAAACCCCAACTCACGGAGCTGGCTCCTCCACGGTCCTAACCCTTGGAAGGGGAAGAGAAGGAAACCAATGATCTACGACCCAGCTGGAAACACAGGGAAGGAGAAAGGGGCAAAGAGGAAGCAAGGGAAACAAACTCAGGTTCACAGGTCTACCAGCCACCATATTCATCTTTTCCACCTCTCCCCTGCTAACCTGCACGACAACGGCCCCTAAACCGAGGTCTGAGCAGCTTGCCCCAGTGCGGAGGCTGGGGAGTGGTCAAGCCCTCTGCGCACGCTGCCTGGAGAGACTTGCGGAGAGTGGAACTGTGGGAGATCAGTCATCAGTTTGGTTTCAAACACAAATGTTGCACATGTTCTGAAATATTTAAAATTCTTGAATTCAATTTGAAAATCCCCCAAATCTCACCTCTGTTGGTGGGAAGGACTTCACTGTTGGTGGTAACAGCCACCTCTGTTAGATGAAGGCTGTTTCCAAACCCTTTTGTGGTCAAGCAATCCCACCTCACGTCTCCATAGAGTAACATATGCCAGACAGCACTGTGACAGCCAAGTGTGTACGTCATCGGTAGAGAGCCACACTCTAAGAATGCAACAGTAACCACATGATGTCACCCTGTGCCCCAACCAGAAAGGTGACCCAGAACCAGGCGGGTCCAAGGCTAGTGGCTAACAAGCTACCCATTTATGAAGAGACAAAATGGTATTGTGTCAAACCTATAATGCGCTCCCGAACTCTCACAGGAGATTACTTCATACTCTGGTTCACAATATACAATTTTTTCACTATGTTAAGGTTCAGATGCACATTTTTAAAAAATAATAAAGTACCTTTGACAGAAATACAAAACAATATTGAGCTGTTTGGCTTGCTGGTTTCTTAATATTTTTAAAGCAGCATGATTTTAGTTTGCTAATCAGACTGCCAAATACTCAACACTACTTAGTCAAACTAAATACTTACTACTTTTTGAAGATTACTTATGACTATATTATTTATATGGAGAGAAAGAAGTAGTTTTCTGTCCACTGTTTAAATGAAAACAGTAACTATTTAATTTCTATCATTCATTATACCCTAAAAGACTAAACTACCTCTGAATTCTAACACCTCTAAAGAAAATTCTCATGTATAGTAAGCCTTTCACATTAATATTACCATGATCCTGTAGTTTTAACAATTGTTTTACACTGAAGACAGAGCATGAACTCTATAGCTTATTCTCAAAGGAGTAATTTGTTCTTGCTGTAAGTTACAACAAATGGTAAATGTGTTCATTTACTTAGGAGAGGCAGGAGAGTCACAGCCCCATCTTGACTTGTTCTGTGGACCAGCGGGTGGCTAACTCGAGAAATGACCCTTGAAGGAATGGTAATTCTGAAATTACAAGCCTGTGGTCTGAGCATTCTTGAATTGGGTCCCCCTCCAACAGACCAGAAGACCTAAGGCTGGAAGTGCCACACACAGATACTGAAATCAGACAGGGGTATAACATTTGCTATAGTGCTAAGAGAATTTATTTCAAACAAGAGCGATGTGTAAAGACAAACTGGATCCTATTCTTACTGACCACAGTGGCCTAGATTCTTTAATAGCAGCACTTCTGGTGTGCATCTGTAGATGCTTAAAAATCACGCTCACCAGGCATTGCAAGCTGGCTCATTCTCTGGGAAGAAGGACTGTCCTGAGCACTACAGGGTGTCCACGGTGCTCTTGGGCCCTATCTATCAGGGGACAAGGGTCACCACTCTCAGTTACGACAACCACATTGCTGTCTCTCTCCCTTGGGAGCAAGATTATTCTGACCCAACTATTCAGTTCTCTACCCCATCTGAGGAACTGGATCAGAGTATGAATCTCATTTTTGAAGCAACAAAAAGAGGATAATCTTCAAAGAAAACAAAGGAGAAATTATTATAGTTTTGAAAATTCTAAAGATTAACTTATGATAATAAATTCAGACATTTTAAGAAGCAAAATACGTGGCAACTAATAATATGTCCAAGACTACAGTTCCAAACCCCAAGTTGACGACCTCACAGTACCAGATCAGCTCAGTGAGGTGAGCACTGTGTTTGGCCTGATGTCTGTGACTTCTGACAAAGGCCGAGTGTAGAAGAATATGCCAAAGGATCCAGACGGCTTAGCCATCCCAGACTGTTAATTATGGGTATATTTAAAGGGCTTTCTCAGTCCTTACTGCCATGATTTTTAATATGTTGTATTAGTTCTATTCTCATTGCCAACTGATTGCTGATATTCAAAGTACGATATTTGTGCTGTCACATATTTAATTTAAAATTAATGTTTTATTGTGATTATTTCTGCTAAACATCTAAGGGCCGTGAGCTAGTCAAACCTTTTACACAGGACAAAACGACTGAGAAGTTAAGTCTCCAGTTTCTCCACTTATTTCACAGCAGAGTCCAAGTGTCCACCCTGTCCATTTCCAACCCTAAAATTCATCTCTATATAGTTTCTGTGCATACAATGTTCAGATGACTTCTCCTCCCTCAGGAGTATTTTGTGCTTATTCTATATTATCTAAGTTTTTATTTTTCATTTCTTTTTTTTCCCCTTTATTGATCTTATTGATGCATTTTAGGCATACATTATGATCGCACTCATCACTGAGAATTTGTACCTGTACATGGTGTATCTTGATTTCTCACTTTTTTCTCTTTCTCCTGCTCTCCCTGTAACTTTTACCTCCCTATATACATACACTTTGTTTCCATTTTTGTTTGTTTGTTTCACCATCAAATATTTTCTTCCCCCTGGCCAGGGAAAGCAGAGGCTATTTTACATCACTGCCCTTCGTTAGTTTACACACTAGACAACTCCGTGTCACCTGCTTCAGTTTCTTCTCTGATGAAAAAGGGGATGAATTGACCTTTACATTTTTTTTTTCTCGCTCATAAATCCTGAGGGCATTTGGGGGAAACTGCTTATTCCCAACTTTTTTTAAAAAATAGAAAGAATAGCATCTAGTAGCCTATGCATGGTATGTACTGGGCTCCACACATCCTGAAGAGAGCAGGGCCTGGCGGTGGGAGATCCTGCAGTGAGGCAGCGCTGGCAGCTTCTGTGCAGGCTCCATGACGCCCAAGAGGCAGCCTGGCTGCACATGGCAAGTGGAAGTTGGGAAGACACGGATGGAGAAGCAGAAGAGGAAAATCCACTGAAAAGAATGAATCAAATCCTTTACCCAGGGCTGAGTCAAGGTCCTTGCCCTTTGCAGTGCTGGAACCTGACCCCCAGGGCCGCAGACAAGCTTTTCCCCTCTACGCTGCATCTCTGACCCCAAACAGTCCACTCTCAGACACCTAAAAAAGGAGAGTGGGCAGAGAATGGAAGAGACACACTGTCAACATGGAGTGTGACTTCTTACTCAGGCAAGAGGCATCCAAACGAAACCAACTGCTGTGTGTGACTCATCGGTAAACTGATGGCCCGAGAGGAAGGCCCATTCAGCCAAAAGTCACCTCCTCAGTCACCCTGGAATCAGCAGTCAGCATATTGCCCAGACTTTCCTAATGGTCAAAGGCCTGAGATGAGTCAACATAAGAAAAATATACTCACTGAGTGACTGGAAATATGAATCGACCGCCTTCTACAACACCAGTGTCTTCAGGGTGGGGCCCCGCTGGCCCACACCAGGCAGCAGCGAACTCAGCAGCCATGCTCCTGGCCCAGACATCTTCTCTAAAATGCGGGCCTGGGAAGTTCTGCAGAGGCCCCAGCCACACCTGAGCTGCACTACGCCAAGCCACTGATTCACCCTCACTCTGAAGACTGAAAGACCACATTCAAGTCCAGGAATGCTCAAAGGTAGCTATATTTCACTCTTTGTTCATGGTACGTTAAAGTTAAGAACAAAAGTTTAATTTAATTTTTTAAAATCTTCTGAAACTAAAAGGTAAGATATATATCATTTGTATTGTTGCTTTCCCTTGATCATCACATGAAATGTTTCCTGTGGAATATACTTTTATTAATGTGATATGCAAGTTTATTTTTCTTATCTTAATTTTTTACAAAAAAATTTTGGTACCGGGGATTGAACTCAGGACCTTGTGCTTGGCAAGAATGTGTGGTGGTGTTGAGCTACATCCTCAGCCCAATGTATAATTGTTAAAGGTCACCAAATTTGTATTAATGATGGCCCAGAGTACTCTGTGAAAATGTCAATAATTAAGACATGGAGAGCAAAGTGATTACATTATCTAAGCTACAAACAGACTTTTGTTACTTTACTTCCTAAAGTAATAAAAAATTGCAACTAAAATAACATTATTAGATTTGCTAAATAGGCTTATTTTAATACCCTAATTTGCAGAATAATAATATTATTATATAAAAGTAAATTTTATTACTGAGAAATAATACATTTAAAACTTCAAATATCTTTATGTACAAGCTATTTCCCATGGTATAACTTACAGAATTAATATCATTATGACATCATAGTCTTAGCTGTTTAGCTTTTCAAAGAAATCTAATAACAAGGACAAAATACTATACGTCAATTTCCCTGCAGAAATTAAATAGTTCTAAATAAAAGAAAAACCTAAATAGGGGCCGGGGAGTTAGCTCAGTGGTTCCAGTGCCTGTCTTGCAAGCGCAAGGACCCAGGTTCGATTCCCCGGTAACCACATAACAATACTGGGCGTGGAGACTCACCCCAGCAGCAACCAGTACCACATACCACAATGCCGGGCGTGGTGGCTCACGCCTGTCATCCCAGCACTCGGGAGGCAGAGGCAGGAGGATTGCTGTGATGTGAGTTTGAGGCTGAGCTCAGGGTCAGCCTGAACCACAAAAGCGAGACCCTGTCTCAAAAAACCGAAAAAAAAAAGAAAAACCTAAATAAAGAATATGTAAATCTGTGTTTCCAGTAAAAATGTGTCACCATAGCTACATCCATAGCAAACAGACCACCATACCTATGTGCATATAAATGTAGAAATATCTATATCTCTCTACCCAGACGTAGCCTGACAGCTACAGCACTGAAGGTTTAGAGAAACCATAAGAAAGGACAAAGCTTTTCAGATACGTGAGCAGTTCTGTGCCATTTATGCACCAAATAAAGCATTTAGTCTGCTCATTAATTAGGGAATACACACTTTTATTTTAAAAAGCTGTATGCTTACAAATGAGAATAGTTTGTTAACATCTGTGATTATCATAGTCACAAAATAGGCCACTATGCATGTTTTCGTGCCTTCTGGACATACTGTCCTAAAATCTCTTTAGTTAGCAAGCCATGCAACTGTGCCCCGACTCATAGAAAGCAAACCTAAAGTGCAAACACTTGAGCATCTCTCGCTCAGTGACGCGGACTCTGAGCGACACACAGGCCGGTCCTGGACCACGACTCCTCCCTGGGCCGACCACTTCTGACCCCTGACAGAATGCAATCACCACTGAGTACCACTGTCTCCAGGTCTATTACCAGGTTCTCAAAACAACCCAAATACATCCACAAAAAGTCGAAAGTCTTTTTCTTAGAGAAAGAAAATCCTAAAGGATTAGCATGGATGAGACAGAGAAGACAGGGAACACGTAATTAGGACGGGTCCCGACTCAGGAGCTGGGTTACTGTGACGAGCGGCGCGCTGGCTGGTTTAGGTCCACGCCTCTCTGACAAGGAGCTCTCCCGCAGAGCCCCTGGGCACACAGCACAGCCATCCTGGGCAACAGAACCCCAAGTGACCAAAGCACTCCGGATGTCAGCACAAGGACTAGTCGCTGCTAGCTCTCTGACTTCAGCATTTCTTAGAAATCTTTCTAAAAGACTACCTTCTTACCTGAGGGGAAACCCACAGTAAACCCAAGTGAAGAGTTCGTAGACGCTGAGGACCAAATGTCTGCCGCTGGGGCCTGTACATGTTTTCTCAAAGTCCAAACAGTAAATATTTTAGGCTTTGCAGTCTACAGGAGTTTGTTTTGTGAAAGGAGCCATAGACAACATGTAAACAAATGAGGCTGGCTGTGTTCCAATACAACTTTATTTACAAAAAAAAAAAAGGCTGTCGTGCTGGATTGGCTCGTGAGCCACGGCGGACCAACCTCTGGTCTAGAATACACTTGTACTAAAATACTCCATCCATACTTTTTAAACTCAGAAGTTCTCATGAAATGCTATTCATGTAACAAAATGTACCTTGTCGATTATTTTCATTTGGAGCAAAAGTTCACGAACCCCTCTGTGGGCTCAACTACTCAGGCACTTGCAACTGTACCTTAGACTAGAGCGAGTGCTGCCTGCTCCATCTGGAATGAAGGAGTGCTTGTTCCTTGTCATTATGGGACATGAACACTGCTATACAAGCGACCAAGTGTTTAAGAAAATAAATTCAGTGTCACAGCAAGCTGTGGGTATACAGACTACTAAACATTAATTTTATCTGCTTATTAAAGCACATCAGACTGAGTCCCTACTTTAAAATAGTTTGTTGGCTTTAATGAATAATTATGTGTGGAATCAATGAAACAGTATTTATTTAAAACCATCTTATAAATATCTACTAATTCCAACGTTCTAGCTTTCAAGTCAGGAACATCTAATCCAACTGTGACAGCCTCATTCATTCATTCATTTAAAACTCTTTACTGAGTGCTTCCTGGTAAATGGCACTGCTTGGAAGCTGCAGACTTAAGAATGCAACACGGTTCTGCCACCAAAAGGTTCGCCAGGGCCAAGGTGTTTCCTTAGAAAATATCAATTAATCTTCAAGAACAACCTTGCTGTCAGATTATGAAAATTAATTTTGAAGTTTCTAGAAATATTGTATCCAGTATTAGATGCTGTCATTTATTCCAGCACTAACACCATCTTCACATATACCTTTATAATTTTCATCATTTTATTATGTAAGTGCAGTAAAAAACTGAACACTACTTTGTTTCAGGCATGTAATAAAACCAATCAAAATGGTATGTACTACAAGGTCATACCGTTAATTCCTAGCAGAAGCCCATGTGCAGGACAGTTCATGCTGGGAACCTTTCTGAAGGACAGCAGCAGTGGTTCTGAGCACAGGGCTGGGAGCCGCATTGTGGAAGGAAGTTTCCTTGTTATATTTGCCTCCTTTAATTTTTTTTTCTATAATGAAGCAGAATTCCTGTTTAAAGTTTTTGTAAAACAAAAGAAAATGATTAACAAAAATGAAAAATTATTCTCACTGGGAGGTACCGAGGATTAAAGAGGCACTATATTTAAATTTATCTTTTAATACTTCTATTCATAATAATTGATTTTTACTTTTCTCTTCAAGTAGACAAAATGCAGAGGGGAAGACAACAGAAGCCCAAGTAATGTGTGCAAACAGGTCTGTGAGAAGAGCAGGCATTCCTGGTCACCAAACAGTCCTTGAGCACCCACACCCCAGAGGCTGCAGGCCCAGAGAGCTAACTTCTCCCCCTTCTTTTCCCTTTAGGGGCATGTCCAGACCACAAAACTCATTAAAGAAATGCTTCTGGTTGCTTGGGCAACAGAAATGACAGCCTGCGTCTTATGCTGTAATAGTCCATCATGGGAATTTTTGACTCGAGCAATTATAAAATAAAAATGCACTGACGCTAAAGATACCTTTGTAAACCCGTCACCTGAATCTTTCTTCATGGCTTCTTGCTTTAATTAGGTGGCTATATAGTCAAGTAAAGTTTCACTGCAAAAATTATAATTATACTAGTTGTTAGGCAGGAAACAACATATACGACTGGCCTCTTCATTTATGTTCACATTAAAAGACTAAACGATAGTGAAATTTAATAAAATTTATTGGAATCAGATTATGAAGATAATTTGTACTTTGTTAAAAGTATATATGGTTAGCTACGATTTCTTATGCTCCACGAAATCAGAATAGAGAAACAATGCGAGCATGTTGTTAGCAATCTCTATGACAATGATGAAAAGGCAATGAGCCAATATAAATAAACAAAGGCTTATAAAAATTGATAATATTTCTCACTGTACAGAATGAGTCCTAATTTATTTTAAGATAAACTGTAATTTTTGACTGCCTGTTTACTGAACATACAATTGGCTGGGTTTATGTGAGTACAAGTGACTTCTGGAAACAACCATCATTTCACTTCTTATTTTTCTGTGTACATATGGAAGCTTCCTAATACTTCATTTGAAAACATGCTTAATAAGTTCTATGAATGAATACTGCAAAATTGAAACATGCACTTTTTCATGCTGAAATTTCCAAAACCTCATAAACTTAATAAGCAAAGAAGTCCAGATTTACACTTTTTCATTTACCACTTCTGATATGTAAATTTTCTGGTCCATAGGACATATGTAGAATGTACTTTCCACTTTTTGTTAATAAAGTCTAAACTCTCTTTTCAATTAGTATATTTACTGACCTCTTCTGGGACTCTCATGATTGAAGAGAATGCCATTTACTGCAAAAAGGTTAAATGCCTCCCGGAAGTTCACCACAATCCAATAGGCATAGAGTTTGGCTGCCCCTGTTGGAATAATTTCAAAAGTTATAATATGTAATACATCAAAATTGAAAAATGAGTCAAAAGCCAAAACAAAGGTTCCTGTGCTTTAATCATGCTTGTAGGAAATATTTAATAATTCCCTACTTTTATAATATCAATAGTTCTTTTACTGTGTAATTAATTCAACGATACTGCATTCCAGTTCACTTCTCTTAGATCTTATAGTCTGCTTTTTTTTTTTTTTCAGTTCCAAAGAATTAAAACGGGAAAAATTGGGAATATTAACATTTGAATTACTTTGAAATTTTATCACAAGTCTTTCATGAATATTTTCTTTACAAATACGCTAAATATATCAGATTTGCTTTCTTATTTTAAGGGTTTGAGCTCAGGGGAAACTTTCATAGGGAAATAAAAAACATGAAACCTTATCACTTCAGCACACTCTCAGAGCAGTTCAGTGTAAGAACTGCATTGGGACTTCCTCTTAAAGAGATCTGGATGGAAAGGTTGAATAGACAGAAGTGGTAATTCCCCTTGGGGCCATGGCAGTGAGTACATGTAGCTAGCAGTGTATGAAGGTATGCTCCTCAACAAGTCTAGTCACTTTACTCCACTTTCCTGTTCATCTGATACCTCAATGACTTCAGCCAGGAGACACAAACCAAACAGAAGGCGAGCAGCCTCTGCCCGGACACACACAGGACGCTGCACGCACACTTCTCACCATAGGGTGACCGTGGGTAGAAAGGCGTGGTCTCCTTCTGGGGTATTTCCTGCACCTTTCCATACAGTTCACTTGTAGAGGCCTGGTAAAATTTCACAGAGTTGATAAGGCCACAGGTCTTCACTGCATCCAGAAGCCGTAAAGTGCCAATTCCATCAACATCTGCAGTGTACTCAGCTAAGTCAAAGGAAATCTGCAACGAGAGGGTGAGATAGACACACATCATGGTGACAGATGCTGGCAGGGGGACAAGGACGAGGACCCCACACCCTGCACATGCTGGTTAGAGAGAAAACAGTCTTATTTTATTAGCCAAGTAAGAGTGTGGCTGGTCTACACTTCTGACACCAAATGGCTGGAAAATACTATGTGTCCTATTCATACCTACTGCACTGTGAAGAGTACCTTCAGGTTGTACCCAGGCTGAATCCCTAGGTGCCGATTATCACAAGGCACCTCAGGTGCCCCTTAAAACTTGGGGGTGCAGGCCTAGGGTGTTCACGTTTTCCACACATCCCAGTTAATCTCTGTATATAGAGAAGATTGGGAATGGATGTTTTAGAATACAGTTGCTGTATGAGATGACTATTTTGCTTTCTGTTTTTAAGTTAAAACACAAGAATGACTGTCGTATACTGCAAGTCTGTGTAATCTTTTTAGAAGACAGTACATATAGCAAGTTGCTAATGTGTATATGAACTGCCTAAATTCTGAGGGGGCACTGAGCAGCAATTCAATATATGGCTGTGCTTTGAGATAGTTTATAGAAAACAGATGTGACTGATACGCTTTTTTTCTTGTCATCTCTACAACCAACAAATGACTCTGTTAAGAAGTTTTCTAAATAATGAGGCACAGGTATACTGGCTGACTTGTGAGTAGCCACAGTCTTCAAATGGAGTAACTCCCACCGGGTAAGGCAGCTGGCCCTTGTTACTCCCTGGACCAAAAGAGGCTGGGCAAAGCTCAGCACAGATCAGCAGCCTGGGAACCCTTGTCCTCCAGGTCTCAGTAGAGCTCAGGTAACAGCCATGAAATAAAAAAGAGAATACCCTGGTATGTTTCATCCACAATCCTTCAAAGCCACAGAGGCTGGGGGTCTCTTTTTTCTTTTTAAATAACAGTTCCTGGTGATTTTTTTCCCATACCATAAAATTTACCATTTTAAAGTTTATGATTCTGTGGTTTTAATATATTCACAGCATTATGCAATCATTACCATCTAATTCCAAAATATCCCCTTATCCCAAAAAGAAACTCTGTATCCCTCAGCAGTCACTCCCAGCCCCGACTTCCACTCTGACTCGACCACTAATCTACACATTTACCTACTATGGACATTTCGAAAAAATGGAAACATGTAACATGTGGGCTTTTGTGACTAGCTTCTTTCATTTAGTGTTTTCATTTCTCTTGAGCATATACACCCAGGAGCAGAGCTGCTGAGCGTATGCTAACACTCTGTCTAACGTTCTGAGGACCTGCCAGATGCCTCCCACAGAGGC
>PVIR01032219.1:0-18875 GCA_004026965.1 Petromus typicus
ACCTCACCCTTGCCAGGCAGTCCATGGGCTGCTGAGTGACATCTTCAGACCTAGCCTTAGTCTTAGTAAAGAAATACGAGAGGATAATTTTTCTAGCATAATAATGGTAGGCCTAAAATATATATATTTAATACTAATATTGGTGACCTTTTGAGAAAATAGTTAATTTATAAATTATTTAGTGAATTGTGTTATTTTCTAAGCACTTCTAAAATACTTCATTTTTCACTCATCAATTGTACATTTAGCAATTCATGCAAAGAAAATATAGAAAAATTTGTCTGCAGACATTTTAAGTATTTATGACAGCAATTTTCTTTTAAAACTATAAATATATGGTAGATAATTGCCACATAAAGCTTACTGGATTCATGAATGTGTATAATGTGCATTCTATATTGATTGATTATTACCAAGAAATATGTTTATAAACTATTAGCAGTAAAGAATATTTAGGTATTAGGGAAATATTTTTTAGTTTATTTCAATATATACCCAGGAATGATTAATTTTAAGAGTAGAAAAGTCTTAAGAGTGTAAGAAAATCTACTCAGTATAGTAGCAAATCTGAATGGGCCATTTACTAGCTATGTGAAAATATTGTATCTCCCTAACAAGTCACTCCTGTATAATATTATGCACGTGTGCTACCGGATACATGGACAACAAAGTTCACAGCAGTGTTGTTCATAATAGCCCTGTCTATAATAGGAAGCATTGTCAAAAAAGCGAGGCACCGTCACATAGCAATGAAAACAAATAGAATATAAATAGGAGACAGCTACACATGTGTGACTCTCATAAACTTACTATTGAGCCAAAGACACACGATGTGTGCTTACAATGTGGCTCTATTTATATAATTTTAAAGCATAGTAAAACAAAGCCATATTATTCAGACAAACAAGCATATGCAGCAAAACCATGAAGAAGAGCACGGAAACAATTATCCTGTAGGCATCTGTTACCTCTAGAGAGAGGCAGGGTATTGTTGATAATGCCTGCTCAAGGACCGCTGGAGTGTGGATAGTGCTCTTCTTTCTGGAGCAAAGGGAAGGGAAGGGATTAACTGCGTGGGAACTCACATTACAGCTGCTCGCTAATTCATCTGCTCACTTACCTGTTTATTCTCTTAAATATTATCCCTGCAGTAAAATAAGGATACTTCAAAGTTGGCATTTGGGTTCTGTATTACAAGTATTCAGGCCCTTTCATCTTCTGAGTATCAAGCTTGACTATATTGCTGTGATTTGAATATGTTACATCTTGCAGTTTAATTGCCATTGTGGCCTTATTAAGAACTGAGATCTTCAAGAGACTTTTAGGCTGTTGAGGCCCCAGCCTCAAGATGGAAGAAGGCCTCATCCCAGAAGCTGATTCACTGTAGAGAGTGTGGCTGTCTTCCCCAATTCTTCTTCTGTCTCTGTCTCTCTGTCTCTGCCACCCTTCTGGCCCCCTCTCTTCTTCCCATTGTATCTGTCCTGATACCTTCTTTTACGCTATAGAACCACGAGAAAGTCCTTGTCAGAGGCTGGCTTCTTGATGCTGTTCTTCCCACAACTTCCAGAACTGTTTGTGTTCTTTATACATTTTCCGAGCTCACGCTTTGTCTTTTAGCCATGCAAACAAGACTAAGACACTTGTGATGAGGTAAGGAAGGAGCTGAACCCCTCAACGTTGATCTTCCATTATGAACCACTGTTCATCTAGTCAATTCATCTCATACCGTAGGGAGTGCATTGAAGTTTTCCCCATAATGGATCCATTTTTCTGTACTTTCTCTGCCTTGGCTTTGTTGCCCCTGGGATTGACGTAGAGCGTGCACAGACAGATGGCAAGGTCTGCACGCTTTCACATTTACATGCCCACATGCGGCGTGAGCCTATGAGGTTATTAGTAACTACTTTAAACAACTGAAATAACTCAAGGTAGTGCTAAAACAGAAAAGAGAAACCTACAGAAAATGGAATGCCCTTTAAAGTAGTTCATTAAAACATTTAAAAATTCTATAATGAAAACCAAAGAAATTATTTAATAGTGTAAAGGCAGAGAATGTTTATATGAAGTTAGGCTATAAATTGATGTCATATATTTTGAGAAAAGAAAAAAATTAAAAACTGGATAGACACTGTGTTTATACATGAGAAAAAGTACATTTTTATTATACTATGTGAGACACACAGCTAATTATTGAGACTGTTGTTTAAAATTATTTTCAAATATCCGGAAATGAGGTAAAGAAGACTGAAACATTTTCATTCAATGATGAAATTATATATATATATATATATATATATATATATATATATTCTTTAGCAGTTCACAAACTTCGTAGAACATGCATACAAAAGAAATACATCAATATTCTATATTTACTAATATTTAAATTCCCAAATAATGTTTTAATTAAATCGGAGAATAATCACTTTTTGCTACCTCAGCAACCCAATATTTTAAAAGCTATTTGGAAAAGAACCTTCTGGAAAATGTCCTTGATTGTAAAAAAAATTAGAAAAATTGTTCACTTTTTGGATTTTCTAAAAAACACTATTACCAAGTATCATGAAGAACTTTACCTAAATACAAAATTATAAAATACAAATAAAATTCCTACTTCATATGCATATGCACATTACAATTTTTTCCATTTTTCACTAACCACCAACCAAATCATTGCCCATTTTAATCCTCCCTTTATTTCTAAATGCTTAGTATCTTTTTCATTTTCACATCGATATGAAATTAGAAGATTTTTTAAAGAGATTTAAACATATGTTTGCTTTGGTGTCAGCCTTGGTCTAGCCATGAGTTTTCTCTACTCCCTTTGACACAGAAATCGTAGAAGGTAGACTGAAGCCTGAGGAGCTCTCCTGTATGTTTTGGCTCTTCAAGGATGCGAAACAGAGCTTTGAAGGCAGTGACCTGTCCTGATTTATGAGCTTCTCCTTCTGGATTTATCCACGTGAGAAAACATTGCCGAAGCCCATTTGTCTATTCCTGCCTGTATCCTTATGTCATGACATTGAGGCACTATGTTTTATAAAAGTATTTGTTAAAAGTGACAAGCCTTTTCCTATGGAATATTTAAATAATAGGAAAAATATTTTTAATTAGAATTTGGAACAACTGCTAAGAGCTAAGGAAGCCAATCGTATGCTTTTTGGGTTATGCCTGCCTACATTTGAATGTAGCCCTAGTATATATAAGCTGTTTGTCTTTGAGAACATCTTCCTCTTACTTTGCTATGCTAAACATTCTCATAGAAAGGGCTATGAACGTCACATTTTATTGTTCCCAGAACTCTAACAAGATAATTGAAAAATTTTTACTTTATTTCCTAAAATCAGTACCCAGTTTCTTAACATTCATTTTACAACATCAAGAAATGGGATAGGCAGTTACTTTTGATAAGGTTGATATTTGATGTAATGTGCTCCTATAGATATAAACACAGGTTATTTTTGTTGAATAAAGTTAAATCATTATAAAATTGCCTTACTTATTTTATGTAGTAAGAAACAATGGACAAAAAACATAATGTAACTATAGAGTGCTAAATCTTGTATTTTACCATAGTGTACTCATTTGTAATAATCTAAGGCTGTACAACAATTCTTTGTCTTGAAATAATAGCGAATGAAAGAAAGACTATAGAACTTAGAAATAAGTTTGGACTGACAAAGTCCAGAAAAACTATAATTAAAGTTTGGCCATTTTATCTAGAAAATAGTTGCATGAAGAATGTAACTCAAACCTTTAAGCTTTCTTTATGAACAAGATAACTTCATATGCACAAAAAAGCTTTCTTCATAGTATATTACTTTGTCTACTTGCATATCTTTTATATCCCAAGTGTAGCAAATGGCACTGATATATATTCATTCCATATTTGAATCTACTCATACTGTAACTATTTGTGTATATTTAATCTTTTCTATCAAAATGTGAAAGAACTTGTACTTCATTTTTATATATGAGCTTCTGTCATTATAATACTTAAACAAATAATAGTCCCTAAGAGAAGTAATACATAAATAATTGTCTGTAATTTTCCTGATCATCTTATATATGTATTTTTTTACCAAAAATGTTCTTAATGAATAATTTCACCTAACCAGTTTTATAACAATAAACCATCTAGTTTCCCGCCCTCCTCAGAATATAACTATAATTTCAGTCACTAAGGAATATTATTATAAGGGTTTTACTTAGTAAATCACACTTTAGCTTACAACGAAATTTCAAAAAGATATACTTAGCTTTACTGTTCTATTTCCAGTATATTTTAAAGCCTAATACTATGAATTAATTGATATTCTGATGGTATAAAACAATAATATAAATTCTCAAAATTTAAGAACTAGCAGGAAATTACAGAAGTCCAAAGTGGAACCACATAGAATAACACCAAGAAATATTTTATTCAGTTTTATGATTTCACAACTTAGGAGGATTTTTAAAAGTTACAAAGAAGAATCACAATACCAGAAAGAAACTGAAAAAAATAAATGAAGTAGGAAACTGTGAAAGAAAATGAGAGAGAGAGAGAGAGAGAGAGAGAGAGAGAGAGAGAGACTGCATGGCAAAACACGCCTAAGTGTTTCCAGTCACTTACAGAACTAAGGAATGTGCTATCAATATGAATTAATTGAACCAGGGAGATTCTGGGCCTAATGGCTAGTCACTCATTCTTATTTAATTCCTATGCATTTCAAAGTAACAAATGAAGATATATTACTTTTATGATCACATGAAAACAAAATAAATAACTACAGAAATTGTTCAGTGATTATAGTTCTCAATCAGTGAAACACTTTACTGAAAGAGGTCTGACATTTCCATCCCTGGAGATTATCAGGAATAGAATGGAGGCAGATTAGATTAGAGCAGGTCAAGGAGAACTTCCTCAAATGGTGAACTTTACATCTGCCCTCCATTCCATAATACCTGTGATTGATTCTAAACATTGCTGAAAACAGCAAAATTGCTTTCTAGAAGAAGCATGATTTAGCATGTGACAGAATGGCATTTTCTTTCCAAATTTGTAAAATTCATATGTGCAGACATTTGGTACACTATCAAATTTTTCCTCTTATTTTCTGATATTTCTCTAAATTTCATATTGTTTTCCCCTTTCTATTAATTAATATCTCCTTTGAGGAAATTCAGGAAAAATGCAATATCACAAAAATAATTGATGATTTCATGTAAATCCCTGTAAGGTACACTTGTATGCAAAGACTGGGTAATGGTTTTAACCACACATTAATCTAAATTTACAAACTGGAAACAAGACCATGAGCCAAGGAAATCAAAGATTTACCCATGTTATTAAATCACTACCCAATGAAGACAGAATAAAAAAATGAAGCCTTGGTGAATATGAGCATTTTGAAACTGTTGGTACTTGGATGCTTGATCTAAAAAAAGTTAATTTGTGTGACTCAACATAAGGCGTGGTAATTTCAAAAAATATATAATTTCATATTTAACAAAGTAAACAGCCTTAAAATAAATACTGTTCAGGTGCAAAACAAGAAGTTTCTGTTTGACATTTTTAACATTTTTCAATTAGACATTTTACCTTTTCTTTTCCATAAGAATTTTTTTAAAAGATTGTTTTCTGGCAAATCACTTTAAAAGTTCTGAAATAAAAAATAAATAATTCAACGATATTAGGATGGATAGAGTAGGTATAAAATATTATCTCCCAAAAAACAAAAATAAACAAAAAACAAATGAGAAGTCATATCATGTATGGAACAAAGTATCAGTCAATTGTGACCAAGATATGTATAGAAAATGTACCAATTAAATAAATTCAAAAATAAAACATAAAGTAGGCAAAACTTACTTTTTGTAAATAAATTTTTGTCCTGCATAAGATGTAATTTTAATCATCAAATTCCTCATAAATCTTGGTCAAGTTTCATTTTTCTTGTTTTAGATTATTTTTCCCCAAACTAAGACATCTTAGGTATGTTCTTCAGTGTGAACAGATCTAAGCCTAAACCAATAGACAATGAAGACATTTAAAAAATATTTCTAAGACCAGGGATTTAGCTCAGTGGTTCTGATGCCTGCCTTGCAAGTGCAAGGGCCTGGATTCGATCCTTGGTAACCACAAACAACAATACTAGGCGTGAAGACTCACACCCACCAGCAATCAATACCACATACCGCAGTGCCAGGTGTGGAGGTTCAGTCCTGTAATCCCAGCACTTGGGAGGCAGAGGCAGGAGGATTGCTTGGAGATCAAGGATGAATTCGGTCAGCCTGAACTACAAAGTGAGACCCTCCCCCCCCAAAAAAAATTTCTAAGTTAAATTTAGAAAGTTTCTTAATCTTAAAATTTGGAAAAATATCCTAAATAAAATTATGGACAAGAGACATAAAGTTAAATTAATTTATTAAGTATTTAATGTTTTTAAATGTGTGACCCATTCCCACCTATATGACAAGCAATATCTACAGGTACTAATATTCTACTTTATATTTTTAAGGCAATACATACTAGGCATCACTTTGACAGGGGTTAAAAATGAAAAGAGAAGAAAGGAAAAGCTTTCAGCAGAGTAAGAGGCTGGAAGATGTAGCTCTTATAAATTGACATATTGAGGATCATGTTTTGCAGAGGGAGCAAATAGTTCTATCTCATCTCTCAAAGAGAAATCTTATTGATCAGTTCCTCTTAATTATTCTTTTGCTTCCAAAGAAAGAGAACTTAAGAAAACCTTGTCAAAATATTTACACCACCTTAGCCCAAGGACACACATCTCAAACTGAAGCAATAAAGCCATTTGTTAGTGCTTAAATCTCCAGCAGATCCAGGTGGGCTTGGGCAGTAAAAGAAACTGGGCAATGGGAGTATTGAACGCCTCTCTAAAGATTTTAACTAACTCACGTTTATCGCAAAGTTTAGGCAATCTATCCAATATTATTTTTGTTTTCCAATCTCGGTTATGTTTTCAAAATTCCGTTACATACAAAGAATGTATGCAAAGTCCTATGAACTTATACAATAAGAACCATAATGAGCAAATGAACCATACAAGTCCATGAGCCCCGTGCGTGTTGCATCTACTGGACCAAAAGTACTTCAGTGCAAACCTATTATCTCCTGCCTGGTACATATCAAAACCAACCAACTTATGCAAGATCATAGTTTTTCTAAATTTCCTTAGAAGCAAGTCCCTTCTTTCTGTACCCTTCTTGCACCTTTTCTAAGACCCTGTAGTGATCCCGATGTCCACTGATAGCTCTATTATTCTCTCCTGACTTTCCATCCACACTGCGGCACACGTATGAAATGAACTCCCTCCACAATAAGATGCTCCATGAGACACATTTACCATGTGAGCCTTTCAACCTCAGTCACAGAAAGGAAATTTACTTTTGTTTGATTTTGATTGTGCTTTCATTATTTTTTTATTTGTCTGGTTTTTGTTTGAAGATCTTATTTCTACTACCCTGCTTTCATTGAAAAAAATCTGGTCACATGAAGTCTGTGGTCAAATTAATCATACTGAACTCTTCTAACCAGAATAAACATGAAAGAGTTGGCTTTGAACACTGACTGACCTCACATCCTATCTCTTTTTGTTTCAATTATTGAGTTTATTGGTATATTTTAGATATACATTATGATCACATTTATCACATTTGTACCTGTACATGATATATCTTGATTCTCTTTTTTTCCTATTCCTCTGATCTCCCTACACCCCAAACCTCCTATGTACATAGACTTTGTTTTTATTTTTTGGTTTTTATCATCAAGTTTTTCTTTCCCTTCTTTACTTTCTCCTACCCCCTTCCCTTTGAATATTTTCTTCCTATTTCTCAATATCTGTCACACATTTTAGGACTCATTTACACCTTTAGTTTCTCATTCTGGAGAAAAGATATGGTATTTACACATTTGTGTCCTATTTATTTCACTTATGAATATGTACTCCAGGTATATCCAGTTGAGTATCAATGTCTCTAATTTATAATTCCTTACAGCTGAGTAATACTCCATTTTATTAATTTTTAAAAACCCCATGTCTTCTTTATCCAGTCTCCTATTGATGGGCATTTGGGCTGTTTCTAAGATTTCACTATTATAAACTAAGACACTATAAACATGAGTGCACATATGTCACTGTGGTATGATGTTTTTGATTCTTTCATGTATATACCTATCAGGGTAATAGCAGAGTCAAATAGGACCTCTAATTCTAGCTTTCTGAGGAGTGTGCACACTGAATACTATAGTGACTACACCAGTCTACATTCCCACCAACAGTGAAGAAGGGTCCCTTCTCCCCACAACCCCAATGACATTTGTAACTGATTGATTTCATGATAGCAGCCATTGTATCTAGAGTGAGATAGACTCTCAGTATTGATTTCACCTGCATCTCTCAAATGACCAATGATGCTGAACATTTTTTCAGTTTCTTCGTTGGTTTTACTCCACCTGAAAAATGTGTGTTTGTTTCAGATACTCATTTTTGAATTGGGTCTTTAAATTTGGCTGATTTTTAAGTTTTTTATATATCCTAGATAGTAGTCCTTTGTCTGAGAAACAATTGGTAATTTTTTTCCCAACTCTTTGTTCTGCTGGTGATTTCTGCTACTGTACAAAAGTTTTTTTAATAAGATGAGATCACAATTATTGATTCTTTCTGCTAGGTCCCGTCATGCTGAGTTTTTGTTCATAAAATCTTTCCCTAAATAATGTCTCCAAGAGTTCTACCTAACTTATATTTCAACACATTTAATATTGCTGTTTTAATATTTAGGTCTCTAATCCACTTGGATTTTAGTTTAGTGCGTGTTGAAAGACACGGATCTACCTTTAATTTTGACAGGCTGAAACCCAGTTTTTCCAGCACCATTTATATGATTCACTATTCCATGACCATGTCTGGATCATTTGTCTTTCAGATATTCCATCACTGACTCGTATTCAGATCTTCCCTGAAAATCTGATGTAACTCACTCTTGCAGTGTCCACTATGACCAACATTTTCTGAGCAGCCAGTTTGATAAATTCACTCGTTTGCAATTGCACCTCACTATTTTTAATTTTGTGCATAATTGTCATTGTATTTTCCTTGTTTACTCGCTTCTTCTTTATTTCATTGGTATCACCTTATAGAATGAGACCAGATGCATGTTTCATCTTCTTCACCACCTAAGCCACAGGAAGCACCCAGCATGCATCCACCAAATAAGCAAATGAACATATGAGTCGATCAGATCTGAATTCCCTCATAAGCTCATTCCAAAAATATAAGCCAGGTGGGAGAGGGTGATGGTAGAGGAGGACAAAATTATATAATTTTCCATTTGGATCTTCCATATCCTCCATTGCAAATACAGTTGTTACAGTCAGTGCCCCTGTTTTTGGCACGGCAAATGCTAACTGGCGAATAGTCGATCCTTGATATTTATACTATACTGCTGTGTCAGCTGCCTCCCCTCAACCGACTCTTTCTTCTTCCCTCATCCTGTAGGCCCAGAGCGTTTGCATTTACTTTCTTGTTCCTGTGTCATTTAAGTGGTGATCATCAAAAACCAGAATTCCACGTCACGTTTGAACCTTTGAACTGAGATTGCTGCACCGTGGAAGTGCCTTTGCTCTGGTTTCTTCCCCTCACCTCACTGTAAGAAGTTTTTTTGCCTACTTATTGACATTTCTATAACTAGAACTATCTTTTTAAGTTGCAAATAAAATTATGCTGCAGATTCCCTACCACTTTTAGATAAGTTCAGCAGTTTTGCATTGCTTTAGGATAAAGATGATAATTCCCCACATTAAAAAACAAAAGCAGAAAACCCTGAGGTATCTTGCCTGCCTCTTGGGCCTCAGTCCTCACTCTGTTTATTATTGCAGAATTACTAGATGAGACCTCGCTTAAACCCCACATGGGCAAGCTCTCCTTTGATGTGAAACTTTGCACTCACTTTTATTCCTATCCCTTCCTCAGCATAGCAATTTGTGACCTCACAGACTCCAAAATGTCTCCGTTGTAGTCTGTCATTGAATTGTGTGTCTTTCATTAATAGCGTTTATCACAGCTATAACTGATATTTAATTGTACATTGATTTCATTAGTGAAACAGAGAATTATTAACCTTTAAGAGAGTATTCCTATATGTCCACACTGTACTCAGCATGAATAAACTGTCAATAAATACCTGTTGAAATAATGAAAGAATGAATGAGTGAATGAATGAAGTAAAGCACAAAACACTATGCAAAGGTAGAAATAAGCTTAAACGAGCAGTGTGATCAAGGTTCTCTCAGTCCTGATGCCATTTATTGACTTCAGGCATCATCATGCAGCGCTGGAGCTTTAGATACTAACTTTCCAGTGATTGGTATTTTTGTTAGATTTGGTTCAAAATACACATAGATTTCTATACTTTGTTGCTACATTTGTTGTTTTGGAGGGACTAATAATCAAAGAAAGTTAGTCCTAAATCTGAACTCTCAATTCCATGACTTTGACTGTTATATGCCATTGCATATACTAAAAACTCCTTAGGAACCCCTTTTTATTTTAATGGTATTTCAGAGTTCAAAACTAAGCCTGTGAGGATCACAGAAGGCACTTTATAATAGTAAATTCATTCTTTTCATTAAAGATATAAAATAGTATATATCTCTTCTTAATTGGAAACAAACAGTCCTCAGGTCTGAAATTTCCTCAATTAAGAAGATATTTTGGTTGTTCTTGTTTTCAGAGAAGACTTTGGGTAGCCGGATGTTTATTACCATGTAAAACAAGTGTCCAGAACAGATCCAGAGAGGAAAAAATGACTCTGATCAGGAAACCTTCAGAAAGAGTTTTTGTCTTGGTGTCTTTTTACTGTCTAGTATTTTCCAAAAAGACATGGTTACAAACAAAATTGGCATATAAACTTGTTTGAGGATGAGTGTCTGTTTTTAGCTACTTACCTGCTTTGAGTGGTTAATTCATTTGTGAGACTGAGACATGCCTGTGTTTATTATCACCAGAATTCACCTGAATTATATGATAACCTTTCCTTAACCTTGATTTGAAAAGATCAATGTTTTTTCAGTATCTGAGATTGATACCTTTCCTGTTGTGTTACCACACGGTAAGGCTGGCATTTTTTGATACAGAAAATTTGAGTCTAAGGCACAGGCTTAAGAAATTAATGAAATCACTTGGGAATAATATTCAGTGCTGAAACTTCATATGCTAATAATGTAAATCATGTACTTGCCATGTTTGCATGCAATCAGCCCGTCACCAGATAAGAAAAGAACAATTTGAGAATTGAGTGTTGTGTCATATATGTGATGCTCACAACTTGATTTGAACACCTGCCTACGAAATGGCAAAAGATCACTGTCTTCATCATGCCAAGAGTTCTTTGTTGCAGCCTTGAAGCTTCACAAAACATGTAACTTAGGCAATCATAAGACAAAAAGGAACCAAATTTGATTTGTGAGTTTTACATTACAGTTAAATAGGACACAGTGCTTGGGTTCACTGGGGACTCTGGCCACTCCATCACTTTCTCTTGACATCTGATGTCTTAAAGGAAAGAAAAAGTGGAAATGAGAGAATTGGCATGAACTGAGAACTCCACGGAGAGTACCAAATGCAATCAATTCTCAGGCAAGGTGAAATATTCCTGCATGGGTCTTTCTGACAGAATCCAGCCTTTCCAGGATCACAGCACTTGTCCAGAAGCCTGGCTACCACTGTATTGCTGCAGTAGTAATGCACCCAGATGCAGTGCATCACAAGTAAAGCTAATTACCTCGGACTTTGCACTGTATGTACAGTGCCCTAAAGAGAAGTACTTTTGGTTCAGGTGCCATAAAATATAGAAATGAAATAATTTGTTACCTTGGAAAGAAATGAACTGCAAACTCTTTCCATCTGTTTGCTTAGGAAAAAAGTGTATCACCTCACGCACACTGCCATAGATAGTGACCTCTTTTGTTCTGGCTTCTACAGCATGGAAGGCTACTTATCTGCCCACAGCTTTGCACACCAGGCCCAGCTATGCCCATTCTTACCACAATGGCCAAAGTTGTGGGTAGTAGGAAGGCAACATTGGGTAACCAGGCATTTTTTTGCACATTAGGTGCAGCTCAGAAGATAACATGAGGACCTAAAATTCCAGGGCAAGATCCAAGCACTGAACCCCCACCCCCACCCCACCCATTCAAAGCTTGGTATGCCATCCCCAGTCAATTAGCTATCTGGGATGCCAGGATGTTTTCTTAGCTTCTGTTCTGGAAGGAGCAGAGACTGAGCATACATGAAGAAAGCAAAACCTGCCACACATCCCGTCAACACCTCTTTTGCAAGCAAGATAACCAATGGATAAACTCTGTCTTGGTCCACCCATGTCTTGATAATTGAACAGAGCACTTAGATGTGGGGTGGAAGATAAGTAATTCTCCTAAATTAAAAGCAGCTCCATAAAATTAAAGTGGACTTTGTAAAAACACTTAAGAAGCACTAATCCCTTTTCAGCAAGTTCCATGAATCACAGGACTTGCTGGAACTGTTAACTTAAGATAATAGGGAAGGTTTGTGACCCTGACATCTTTGATTTACTTCTTAAACTATGAGTAAAATTTATACAAAACAAACTTACCACCAACATTCACAATGATGGGCAAGGGAGGCTGCGGGAGATAAGAGCAACTCTGAGGGATAAAAAACTTACCGAGTATTTAAAAACACAAACAAAAGCTCAGTTGTTAAGTGTTCTTACTTAAGACTGGCAGTTGCTTGGAATGATCAGTTTTATTTCAAGGCAGATAGTAGGTTGGAATTTTTTTTCAGATACTCTGAACTTTAAGAAGAGAGATGTCAGATCTTGTAATTGTAACTTCAAATTTCACAATTTTAGTCAAAATACAATGCTTGAAAATAAGTGTAGTGTTTTTGATATTGTTCCTCATGATCAAACTACAAGGCAGACTAGAATTAAAATTCTCTTTGATCTGCACTTCAGTCTTCCTTCATGGCTTAAACATGAAATAAACTTTCAAGCTTTACAGATTTGAACACAAATATAATATATCATTGACATTTCATGCTTAAGAGACAATGTTTTACATTTCCCCGTTCTTAATTTTGGTAACATGCCATTACATGGGGCACTCTATCCATGGAAACATTCTCTTTTATTCACAGAACCAAGAACCCAATTAATAAATATAGAAGATAAAATGAATTTTAATGCTTCTCGAACACATGCACCACTACAGGATATGTTAACTTCCAAAGACAAAAACCAAAGAAAGAAATTTTGGCTCCCTGTCTCCTTAGACATGGCAAGGAATCTAACATGTTCCAAATATGTTCTTCTATTCATATATTCACATTTAAATTCTGAGGTCTCATGACAAATGTCTCAGTGGGATTTTCCCATGGATTCTGGAAGAGTTCTGCTTCTCACCACAGGTGAGTTATGTGACCAGCTCAACAGGGAACAATGGCAGGTAGAGCTGGGCTACCCTCCCATATGAAATACTAGCTGAAGGACTGTGTCCCAGTGCCTTTCCATGGAGTCGCAGATAACAGTAGACACAGCACAGTGTCAATGTTTTTGGGAGGGAACTGCTAAAGCACTATGCAGAGACAAAAAACAAATACTTCCCGGCTGACTTTTAGCTTCTAAATTCAAAGCTGATTTTGAAAACACAGAGTGGGACAACAGTTTCAAAGGAAACATATTTGACTCTCAAAAACCAGATGTTGCAGGAATCAGAGCACATAGATATCAGGGAGAGCATATTTGGAAGAACTCACGAGATCAAAGAATACATTTTTTACTGTTTCAAGAATGAAAGCAAATCCTTATGTGATGCAAGTCCAACATCAGAAGAGGAACAGTCCCTGTGTAGGGAGAGGGGATTGTGGACTCTGAACGGGGAGACTAGGGCAGCAGAATGTCCCACAGATTTGAAATCTAAAGTAGAGGAAACCATGTCCTCCTTCCCAGGATGAGCCCTGCAGGTGGCAGCTGCATAGGACTCCCATCCACTCATGTGGTGTGTGAGCAAGACCTGAGCAATGGCTCGGTGCATACTGTGCTGAGACTTCTCCCAATGCCAATGTACTGTGGCATATCAGCACAGCCTGCTAGAAGCCCTCAAAAAGAGGTGGAATTTGAATAAGAAGGCATGGATGAACTGGAAGAGGCCCCCAGATGCAACTGAAGCAGCTATAGAAAACGTTATGTTAACACCACGTTTCCAGTATGTCAATATGAAGGCCTCATAATAACCATGGGCTAGAGGATACATTTTAGTAGAGGCAGATATGGATGTCACACAAGGGCCAGGGGCTCTCTCTGTGACAAAATACCTAAGTTCATACCTATTCCCTTGACTTCTTTCTGCTTCCTGTCACAATAAACAGTTTTCGTTCTGCCAGACTCTTCTGCCATGCTGCCATGTCTTCTTGCCAGACAACTATGGATTGAAACCTCTACAACTTGAAAGAGGAAAGATTTATTTTAGATTTATTTCAGTGGTTTAGGTCCATAAGCTGTCTCTGTTGCTTTTTGACCTGGGAAGAGAGAAAATATCATTGTGGGAATGTGCAGTGGGCTGAAGCAGCTCATCCTATAGTTGCCAGGATCCATAAACAAATATAGGGACTGATGTCCCAGTATTTCCTATAAGCACACACCTTAGGCCTTACCTCTTAAAGGTACCACCACTCTGCCACAGACTGGTGACAGAGCCTTCACCCTGTAGGTCTTTGGGGACTTTTAAATCATAACATGCTGCTCATAGCCATGAAAGGCTTACATTCTTCTCAAAATGAAATTTGTATTTACTTCACCTATTAGCATCTCACTGTCCTAATAGCGTCAGCATTTCTTGAAAGTCTAAGCTCAAAGTCTCCTCTGGATTTAAGGCACATCCAGCAGTTAGCCCCTATAAAAACTGGTAAAACTAGTTACATACCTCCAAGACACAACTACATGGATAAACATTCCCATTCCAAAGGAAAATAATAGAATGATAACAAGGAACTTTCAAGACCAAAACGTGAAGGGATCAGAGCAAGGCAAACACTAAATCCTATAGCTTCCTGTCCAGCATAATGATGCCAGTATTATTCCTCAGTGATAAATTCTTTAAAACTTTTTTTCAATAAAGCATAGTAGTAATTAACGTTTAATGCGTGTCTTCCATTTAATAAGCATTTTCAATAACATAATATTCAATAACATAATCCTTGATGTTTCTTTCCAAGAGGTTCACATAACTGAGAAGATTATGGAAGTATGCATTTAATCATTCAGTTTTTCCCTCCTTTTGTTCACTGTCATGATTTTTATAGCCCCACTTTGTAGATCTGTAGTCAACTAATTCTATGCATACCAGGCCTCTGCTTCTCTTCAAAGTCCACTCCTTAAAGACCAAAGTTAACACAAAAGTTTCAATCTAACTTTCCAATTAACCAAAGTATTTTTCCATCTGAAAATATATTCAACTGATAATTATTTTCTCTCTCACTCAAATGTTCCAAAATTGAATTTGCCAGTCTCCATTGGTGCATTGGGGCCTTTTCTCTCTGCCAAATTAAGTTTTTTTCAATGTGTTGATTAGTAACCACCTCTATATTTGAGACTCTGGAACACCACATATTATTGATGCTTAATAACTAATTCTTGGCAGTCACTAAATATTTTTATAATCCTTCCAAATGTGTTTCAGTACACAACTGGATTCAATCCAGAATAAAGTTGAACAATGAGCATATACTGTGTGCAAGGCAAGTAGAGGCTGCGGAGGCGCTCACTGTTCTGGGGCAGGTTGACCAGAATGGTGCAAGGTAAATGTGAACATAGCTCAGTGCTCACACTCAAATTTCCTGGGGATTATGAGTCTAATTTCAGTGTCACAAATACATGTCGAAGTGCTGACCCCAGGATCCATGAGTGTGGTGTTTGTTATTTAGAAACTCGTTCTCTGAAGGGGTGATCAGATTAAGATATCATTATTAGCAGGGGGCTCTTACTCAGTCTGACTGCTGTCTCTACAAAAGAAGCACTTTGGACACAGGCACAAGGACAAGAAGCCACATATAGATAGACATACAGAGTACAGAGCAGCAAGTGAAGACGCTGTCACAAGTCAAGCAGCCTCTGTGCTGCCATGGCTGGAAGGAACAGAGGAAGTGTGGCCCTGCCAACATCTTAATTTGGAATTCTCATCTCCAGAACTGAAAGAGAATAAATTTCTGAGTTTTGAGGAGCCCAACTTTGTTATGGCCATCCCCAAAACCTACTTTTGTGAGATATATGAGCTCTGTATCTTGATGACTATAGTAAAAACTGAAAGTTCAAGATCCTAAAAGCAGCAGAAAATGTGAGGGATGTTCATAATTAGGAAAAGTTCTTGACAACCATCTTGAAAGAGAGTTAATGGGAGAGTGCTCAGTGCATAGACACAAGATAGTAAGGGGGAAGCATGGTGTAATAAGGGAAAGGAGAACCTAGCAGGGAAGTGAGAAGAAAGTTTGGGGCTAGGTGGTAGAGGAGGGTTTTAGTATTAAAGAAATGACTGTTGAGGATGTGGATCTCAGGGAAACAGTGCTCACTCAGGAGTCTTCTGCTATCGGCTGGGCTCTTGAAAATTTCTGGAGTCTTTGCTGGAACAAAAAGACTGCTCTGCCTTTCCCTACCCTATCTGATAGTGGGCTAGTGCAGGCACAGCATAATAGCAAAGGAAAAGAGACAAGGCTAAAAGGCAGAGCATGCTTTCTAGACTCTGGTCCCTTCAGCCAAACCAAATCACAAGGAGCTCATGGTCAGAATACAAAGGTACTGCATGACAGCAGAGGCTGTGAATTCAGGAAGGTCATTATTTGGAGCCATTAATGTAATCCATCTACTCTTAAGACACAAAGATGATTGCAAAATTTAATGGGATGTATCCTCAGGATGTACCCATTTGAGTATAAATGGCTTAAATTTATCATTTTTTATGGCTGAATAATACTCTGTTTTATAAGAAAAAAAATTCAGCTGCACCAGGGCTGGAGCTTGCTGACCTCCAGGCCTACGCCGGAAGAGCGCCCAGGGACTGAGTTTAGCAGTGGGCGGCTTGGGAAACAGCGACTGTGCCACCGAATCTGCGCTGGGGTTGAAGCTTACTGGCCTCCAGACCCACACGAGAAGAGCGCCCAGGGACTGAGTTTAGCAGTGGGCGGCTCGGGAAACGGTGATTGCGGCACCGAGTCTGCATCACTGAATCTGCGCCAGGGTTGGAGCTTGCTGGTCTCCAGGCTCATGCTGGAAGAGCACCCAGAGACTGAGTTTAGCAGTGGGTCACTCGGGAAATGGTGGTTGCGGCACCGAGTCTGCGTCACTGAATCTGCGACGGGGTTGGAGCTTGCTGGCTTCCAGGCCTACGCTGGAAGAGCGCCCAGGGACTGAGGTTAGCAAGTCAGAGTCTGACTTTCTCCACAGTAACTGCAGAAGCACATCCAGTCAGCTTGTATTGGTGAGTAGGTGGGCCTGTTGGAACAACAGCCCCTACCATTGCAACTGCACAGGGCCTACAGCCTACTGGCCTCCCGGCCTACTGCACAAGTAAGCCCAGAGACTCTGTATTGCTGAGCAGGTAGGCCCATTTCAACCTCAGACAGTGCCATTGTAGCAGTCCAGGAGCCACAGTCTCCCTGCCTCTAAAGCAGACAGGAGAAGGTGTTCTGACTGTATTGATTGAGTGCTTCATATGGTGTGCCAGAACTAGGGGTTTTTCTTTAGGTCCCAATACAGACTTCAAAGAACAACCCAGGAAACACTGCTATTTTAAGGTTCCTAACTATTAGGAGGAAAGTGACTTGCAACAAACAGCGCCAGAAAACAGGGCAGGTCAGAGATGAGGAAACACTCCAAATCTCAGACATAAAGATCCTCACCTCCAAGTAACACAGAGGGAAGGGAAATAGAGAAGTTTGAAGCCCAGTCTCCAGGGCCCTCGGAAATGGTAACCAAATCAGATCTAGTAAAATGGAAATCAGAACTGATCTCTGAGATGAAATCAGAGATATTGGACACTGTCAAAATGATGATTAATAAAGCTAAAGAGGAAATCATGGAGTTGATAGAATACAAGATAGCAAAAGCAATGGAACCTTTTCAACATCTACAAGCAGAAGCCCAAGAAATTAAGAAAGAAAATGAAGTTTGCGCAATAGAATGAATTTGGCAGAAGACCGCATTTCAGACCTAGAAGACAGGATCTCAACCAATGAACTGGAAAAGCATAATCTATGGAAAAAAGCAAGCGATAATGAAAAGTCTATCCAACAGCTCCTAGATGATTCAAAGAAGAATAACATAAGATTGATTGGAGTCACTGAGGAAGCAGGAGACAATGTTAAAGACATCAAAAAGCTATTCACACAGATAATGGCAGAAAACTTCACAGAAAAAGGTAAAGAATTGGACGTACAAATATATGAAGCATACAGAACGCCATACGCCCATGACATGAAAAATCTTACACCTAGGCATATAATCATAAAAGTCCCAGATATCAAAAAAAGAGAATGAAATACTGAAAGCAGCCAGAGAAAAGAAAACAGTTACATTCCAAGGGAAGCCCGTCAGGATCACAGCAGACTTCTCATCTCAAACACTCAATGCAAGAAGAGCATGGAGTGAAATCTTCCAAGCCCTAAAGGAAAACAACTTCCAACCCAGACTGATGTATCCTGCAAAATTATCCTTCAAAATTGATGGGGAAATAAGATACTTTCATGACAAAGAACACCTGAAAAACTTCACAAATACAAAACCCGTGCTCCAAAACATTTTAAAGAATATCTTGGAGAAAAATAAGGAAAGTTACAAAT
>PVIR01032220.1:0-18807 GCA_004026965.1 Petromus typicus
AATACTGGGTGTGGAGACTCACGCCCAGCAGCAACCAGTACCACATACCACAGTGCCGGGCGTGGTGGCTCACGCCTGTCATCCCAGCACTCGGGAGGCAGAGGCAGGAGGATTGCTGTGATGTGAGTTTGAGGCTGAGCTCAGGGCCAGCCTGAACCACAAAGCGAGACCCTGTCTCAAAAAACCTAAAAAAAAAAAAGAATAGGATAGAAAAGTAAATTTAATCATTGAAGCAAATTATTGTTAGCTTTTACATCTGTCAAGAACTGATTACTATATTTTATTATTACCAAATGACAAGAAATAGATTGCTTAAGCTTTGGAAATTGGAAGGAAAATGACCCAACACAATTAGCATTATCTCCTTGCGTTTATCTACACTCCCTTCCCTTATGGGTCACGTCTGAGATGCCCCGTGCGTCCTGTGTGGAGGGCGGTGGTGTCACGGGCCGTGGGTCTGTCCGTGCACCGACGGGCACCGCTGAGGGCGCTGTGGGGAGCTGGACGGGCGCAGGCGACCTGCGACCCGGGCGCAGGCGACCTTTCCGCCTCCCTCCTCTCCTCCCGTTCTGTCCCCGGCTGCCGTAGGTCGAGCAGCCTTCCTCTTCGTGGCACTTCTGCCTTGGCACTGCCCAACCGTGAGCTGAACCCACGGGAATCGGGAGCCAAATGCGCTTCTGCGCCTTTAAGTAGCAAGTATCGGATATTTGGTGCCGTCCACGGAAGGGAAACGTCTCTGTACTCAGGTGCGCTGCAGATATTCACTCAGCTTCCCGAGCTGGGCTTGAGTCTGTGATCCTCCTGCCTCAGCCTCTCTGACTGTGCCACTGTACCAAGCTTCAGAGCACCATTGTTTCGTGTGGCAATGTGTTGTATGTGCCACCAGGGTTGAATATCATGCAAAATTGTTACTTTATATAATTTTAAATTATAAGGTATATAATTTTACCAAAATGGCATATTGATTTATGATTTTTTGGTGGTACCGGAGTTTGAACACATGATCTTGCTATTGCAAGGCAGATAGTGGCACCACTGAGCTGTACCCCCAGCCCAGATCTATGATTTTTGACATATGTACACAGCTGTGCTGTCACCAGTACAGTTGAGAAATAGAATATTTGTTTCATCCTCCAACATCTCCATCCTCCCTTCTCTCTCCCACCCACACCTCTTATGGTTTGGATCCTGAATGTTCTCAGAGGCCCAGGGACGAACACCTGGGCATGAGCTTGCTCCCCTGGAAGGGGAAGAACCTTCAGTTCCATTTTCGGTGTAAATGTGACTCGCAGCCAGCAGTACGAAGCAGGCAGGAGGGTGCAGAGTCGCGTGGGAGGGAAGTATTTATACATGACGTGAAGCGAGTCAGTTCTGTCCCCAGTCCGACTAAGATGACACTGCAGTCCCCTCCACAACCCCAGGAAAGTAGCGGAAGTAATACACGGAGAAGAAAGAAGGAAATAAACACGGTGCACTATAGAATACCTGTGGGCTCCGGAGATGGAGACGGTGAGGGAACTCAGGGACAAAAGGCCACATGCAGAGAACGACAACAGCAGGCAGGCCCAGCGGTCAGTGAGGGCGGAAGACGCGGTGTCGGGGCCGTGAGCGCCGGCAGGGGCCGGGTGGACTTTCACTTCCTGCTTGTGCAGCGCCTTGAACTCAGCCAGAGGTGTGAGGTCGGGACTTCCTGGTCCTCCCTGGCGCCTGCTCAGCCTACTCACGCACACAGCCCTGGACACCGCGCAGAGGGCCCCAGGAGCACATCGGTGCCTTTCCCAGCCTCCGTCCGACTGCTTGTCCCCAGCTTTCCTCTTCTGTATCTTCGGTCCTGCTCCCGCAGGAAGCTGTCCCGTTAAACATTTGCTGCTGGTTGAGATGAACCCAGGGAGGAGGCCAGGTGTCCGCAGGCTCGGTGAGCTCCTACAAAGACAGGGCGGCCAGTGGTCACCGCGACACCTCTCTGGCCAGTGCACTCGGAAGCGCCCCACGTAGTCCAGCTTCCTCCAGTGGTTGCTACACCCCTGGACCCCACCATCATTGCAGGTTGGCTGCTTTTCAGGCTTACTCTAGATCTTGGAAAAATATGTAGAAACAGGCAATTAAAATATTTTTATGGAAGCAGCGCTGGTGGCTCCTGCCTGTAATCCCAGCATTCTGGGAGGCAGGAAGGTCACAAATTCAAGCCCCGCTTGGGCAACTTTCCAAGACTCTTCTCCAGAAGAAGAATAGAAAGTAAAGGCTGGAGCTGGAGCTGGGTGTGGGGCCACTGGTTAATTTGCAAGGCTCCAAAAACACTGATGCCGGCCGATTCTGCCAGTGCTTTTGCAGAAGAGTTTTCAAGGCCCAGGCCCCTACTGTTACCTCCTCTCGCTTTTATTGGAGACACAATTTCATCTTGTACAGATACTCACTTTGCAATGGTAACTGGAAATGCTTTTCTGTCCTCATAAGTGTGCAGGAAAATTAGATCTGGCTTAGAATAAATATTCTTTCTCAATTTTGCATTTTATGTTATGATTTTAAAATCCTGTAACAGCTGGCTGCTGGCTGGTATGGTTTGACCGTCCTCACCAGAACTCAGGCTGAAATTCGCCCCCGGTGAGTATTAAGGGTGGAAACTGAATTGACTGTGCTAGCCAACAGAGCTCACTGTGGTGCCTGTAACTAACTGTGAGCTCCCGGGCTCAAGCAGCCCTCCTGCCTCGGCCTCCTAAATGGTTGGGACTACCAATGTTTGTCAGCGACTATAAGCAGAGGAGAGATCTGCAAGGCTGTTCTGTCACACCATGTGAGGCTCTGTGCTGCCCGGGGGCCCTGCAGAGTCCCCATCTGTAGAAAGGTCACGTCGGACGCGGACCCCAGTCTTCAGAGGTGTAAGCAATAAGTTCCCTTTCTTCATGAGTTACCTGGTCTGTAGTCATCAGCGACAGCAACAGAAACAAAGACAGCAGCGTGTTAAGATGGCAGGAAAGCGCCGGCCTGGTGGGCGCCTCTCCTCCTGCAGGGCCCGCCCGAGGCTGCGGTGGCATTGTCGGGGCAGTGTCCAGCCCTGGGCAGGCACGTGGGATCTCTCTGCCACCTGCCTTCATGTGGGGCTGGGCTTGCTGCCTTGAGGGTCCCCGCAGGACCTGGAGAAGTGTGGGCGCTTGTGTGGCAGGGAGCTGTGCCTGCACCCGCAGGGCAGGTGGTGTGAGCTCCCCTTCAGCATCTGAGTCACGCATATATCGCTTTAAGAGGAAAAGATGGAGAGACTGCCAGGCACCAGTGCCCACTCCCCCGGGAAGCAGAGAGACCAGGGCTGACGAGCTGCAGTCAGGTGCTCCGGGCTGTGCTCCAGTGAGACGGGCAGGAGTCGCTGGCCTCAGGCTCCTGGAGGCTGGTAGTCCAAGGCTAAGAGACTGGCGTCTTGTGAGGGTCTTCACAGCAGGGACGGGGCAGAGGGGGGCTGGAGATCAGGACGCCCAGCACGCACGTCCTTTCGGGGGGCAGAGCCCCGTGGCCTGATGACTCGAGGATGCCACCTCTCAGCACTGTTTCCCAGTGTGAGCTTTGTGGGCACGTTCAAACCACAGTGTGACGGGCAGCCTCTGCGGCGTGGGGTTCCCTCGGTGCCCTCCTGGCACTGTCCTGGGTACTGCAGTGTCGGGGCTGCTCATTGCCTGTCCCTCTGACCTCTCCATACTGCCTGGCGCCGGGCTGCGGTGGGTGAGGCAGCCCCTTCCCTCCGGGCTGCACTGCTGGGCTCCTGGCAGGGGCTCTTGGGAAGGGCGTCCACTCCGAGGATGCCCTCTCGGGGCCTGTGCCTGAGCAGGAGTCGTGGCACCCAGCCCCGTCCGCCCTTCACCTGACTGCTCAGGGCTGGGGTGGTCCTGAGGGGAGATGCTTGGCTACAGGTCACACTCTGGCAGGAGCTGTGCTCCTCCTGGGGAGATGGCACGTGTGTGACCACATGAAGCCGGCCGTTGGAGTGTAAGCGACTGGGGTAACTCCTTGGTCACTGTGCAGGACCAGTGAGCCCCTCCCAGCCTCTGGGTCCCCGCAGCCCTCCATGGCGCCAAGTAGGCTACGTGGCAGATGAGGAGCCAGGGGTGCAATGACAGCACAGTCAGGAGCCTGCTGGTCAGACGGGTGGGAGGTGCTGCTGGAGGGCGGGGGACAAGCTGGGCACGCTGCTGCCTCCTGGAGCCGTTCAGTGGGAGGCCCAGCACAAGCACGTGCCTGTCTGCACACACGTGCGCATGCGTTCACACACATGTGCACATGCTCACACACGTGCATATGCCCATACACATGGGCACACGTTCACACGTGTGTACATCGACACATGTGCATACACACACACTCACATGCGTGCATATGTTCACAGATGTGCACACACTCATGTGCATACATTCACACATGTGCATACGCTAACACACACGTGCACATATTCACACATGTGCATATGTTCACGCAGTGCATACACTCACACATGTGAATACGCTCACACGTGCATACACTCCCAGACGTACATACGGTCACACACATGTGCGCTCTGGCACGTGTGTACCGTGTCAGTCAGATTTTCATCCCTGGAGAAAGTCAGCCGTGGGGAGCTGAGGTTTGCTCTGGCTCCGAGTGTCAGAGGCTCCAGCCCACGGTCAGCTGGCTGGGAGGCAGGAGCCCCGCGGTGCAGGGTGAGGCAGAAGGGGCTACCTGGCTCCGGGCAGCAGTGGAGCGGAGGGGAGGAGCCTGGCAGAGAGGATGCCGGCACCTCACTCCCCACCGCCAGGGAGCTGAGCCGTGACCAGTCTGGGTCCCTTCGTGAGGCTGGGGCAGCTTGTGGCCGGGGAGCCTGTCTGGACTCAGGAGGGCCACGCAGGGTGAGCGACTCACGGGTGGAGAGTGAGATGGAGTAATGTTGGAGGAGGCGTGGCCTCTGCCATTCAGGTGGGGAGGGGCTGCGCCGTGGTGCTGTGGGCATCCCTCCCAGCCAGCCTGTGGTGTGAGCTCAGGTCCCGTTGCTATTGGACTCCTCCCCGGGCGCGGGAGGGCAAGTGCGGCTGCCATATGCCATCCGTGGCTGGCCCACGCGAGTCCTCATGTATGTGACAGGGACGGTGGGTGGGCAGGAGGCCGTGCTGGTGGCGTCACCATAATGAACCACGCTGTCGCGGTGATTGTGTCATGTAAATGTACTCTTATGGCCTGCTATGCTGGCAGGTAGCAGGATTATCTCCTTTCTGTTGATCTGTTGAAAGTCGTCCTGCCTTGAAGGTCCACCCAGATCCTCTGAGGTCTCCTCGCAGGCCTCACGCGCAGCCTGGCACTGTCTGCTGGCTCCTGGCCGTCCCTTGAGTCGTGCTTGTTTAAGGCTGAGTCTCACCTGCCAGGTTGAGGGCGGTGCCGGCTGGTTTCCCAGCCGTGTGTTGGACAAGGCTTGAGTTAGTTTCCGCAGGCAACACACACTGATGAAGAACGGGTCACGAAGCTTAACACTACCAGTTCGGGATCTTGTCTGTGTCTTAGCTGGTTTAAAGTGGGGCATTTGATGTTTGCCAAAAATGCAGGAACAGTGTTGCATGCTGTCCTTCCGCTGTCCGGTGCTTGGAGTGGACAGCCTCAGATGGGGTAGAGGCATTTGGGGGATTTATGGATTTATCTTTGTTTTCCAGGCAACTCATCCTGGTTTCCCTTTTTACTTTGCATATTTGCTTCTGGTTGATTAGTTCTGCGGCCAGTGGTGCTCGTAGCTAGATGGAGTTGGTCGCTCAGCTTCCGAGGGCACAGGGCCGTGGCTGCCTGTCCGGCCAGCTGTGCTCGCCGTCCCAGGTCTGCGCTGCAGTTAAAGCGCTGAGGTCGGCGGTTTGCGAGTTTCTATCGCGTTGTTCCCTCCTCCCTTGCACTGGCGGGAGTTGATGAGGTGTGTCTGGTGTACGACCCACACTCTCTGACATCTGCAGTTGTATCTGCCCGTGGCCCACTTGGACTCTTCATTCATAAAGGGGAGTTATGAGGGAGAGTGAGAGGAGCTGAGCGGGCGTGTGGCGGGAAGGCGTCCTGGGAAGCAGTCGGCCAGTGAGGCCCGGACCCTGAGAACGGCCAGCGTGCAGCGGGGGGTCCTCGGCCGCTCGGAGGTGCCAGCTCTGAGGTCCTTCTCACCGGCGTCCCGATCATTCGGCAGCAGCCTGCGGGGCACCGAGGAGCACTCGGCCGGCTCAGCCCAGAGCAGGCCTCATGGAGCTCCCGACTCACCAGGGCCGTCCACGGAGGAGCCGACAGCCGAACACACTGCGTGGGCAGGGCCTGCTGGAAGAGGCGCCTTCTCACCCAGCGCTTGCCTGGCGCTCTGCCCGGGGCTGCACGGGCTGAGCGGCGTCTTTGCCGCTGGTTCTGCTCTGAGTGGCTGGCTGTGGTCTGAGCCCCTGACGCCGTGCGCCGCGATGAGGCTCTGCTGCTGCCTGGGTGTTCTTCCCTGTGTGGGGACGGGGCTCCCGACGGGCAGCGCCCAGGGCCCGGGCCGTCGGGCACCCGTGTCCATCTGTGTGGCGGCACCTGGGAGCGGGTGCCCATGGCTGGATGGGTGGATGGTGGGTGGGATGGGGACAGGCGCTGGCCATAGAGGTGGCGACGAGGGAGCAGAGGGCGGGCGCAGACACAGGGGAGGGGGCGGGAGGGTGGGCACAGTGGGGCGGGCGGCTCGGGCGTAGTCCTCAGCTCAGAGATACTACAGTGTTTTATTTTCTAGCTTTTTTTCTTTTGACATATTGAATACTTCATAAGATACTTAGTTTCTCTTTATTCCTGTATGAGATGGATGGTAAAAATGCCAGTTTATATGTTGTAAGGTTTAAACTAATTTTTCTAATGACTTTTATTGTGGTAAAATATATATCATAACACTTGCTATTTTAGTTTTATTTTAAAAGTGGTGCTGGGAACTGAACTCTGGGGCTGGCGTGTGGAGGCGGTCTCCCCTGAGACCACCAGTTTAGACGTATAATACAGTGGCATTAATACATTTGCAAAGTTGTACAGCCATCCCCGCCAAGACTTTTCATAACCCAAATTCTGTCCATGGACAATAGCTGCCTATTACTCGACCTCCATCCCAGGTGACTCTAAGCTGCTTTTTTTTTTTTTTTTTTTTCCAGACAAGGTCTTGCTTTGTAGTTCAGGCTGGCCCTGAACTCACTCTGTATTCCAGGCAAGCCTTGAACTCACGGCAGTCTTCCTGCCTCTGCCTCCTGTGTGCTGGGATTACAAGTGTGTCACCATGCCTGGCATTGTTGTATGTGGTTACCAGGGACTGAACCCAGGCCCTTGCTCTTGCAAAGCAGGTGCTGGAACCACCAAACTAAACCCCCGGCCCCTAAGCTACTTTCTATATCTGAAATGGCAACTGGTAGGTATGTCATATAAGTGAAATCAGACAGTGTTTTCCTCTTATTTCTGGCTTATTCACTCAGCCAGCTGTGAAGGTTCTTTGGGCGGCAGTGTGCCATCCCTTTTTACGTGAAGAATATTCCGAGGTGTGCGTGCGCGCAGCACACCTAGTTTATGCGTTTCCTGCTGAGGGCGCTTGGGCGGTTCTCACGCTCCAGGGGACTGCGCGTCTGGAGCCGGCCTCGCCTTGGCGAGTCTTCAGTCTTTCACCGTTGACTCACCCTGCGCTAGCTATGACTCTAAGTCCCTGCTATCGTGCTGAGGCAGTTTTCTTCTATTCCTATTTTTCTCAGTAATTTTCACTCTATTCCGAGTTTACACTGAAGAGAGACGCTGCGAGTGACCAGCAGGGGGCAGCACCTCAGTTTCATTACAAATGACAGTGGATTCCAGAGAAGAGACTAGTAGAGATGGGGGGGGGGGGCGTCATACTACTGAAGAGGTCAGTTCATCAGAAGTATGTACTGTAATTCTCACTGTTTGTGGACTAATGGAGCTCTAAAATACATGAAGCAGAAACTGACAACGCAGGAAGAAATCTTGTTTGATGTTAAAGTAACTTTACTTGTTGGAAGCAAGGCCTGGCGGCGCACGCCTGTAATCCCTCCCCCTGCCCTGCTCTCTCCGGCCTCTGGGAGATTACTCTACTCTCTCCTTCTGTGCGATCTACTTTTTAAGATTCCGTACACGCACGCTATCGTCAGTCCTTCTGTGCCTGGTGTATCTCGCTTACCTCAGTGATCTCCAGTTCCACAGGAGGACTCTTGCTTCTCAGTGGCTGAATGGCATTTCACAGTGTGTATGAGCCACTTTTTAAAGTCATTAAGCAGTTTTCGGGGAGTGGGTGGCCTCTCTTTCTTGTCTGTTGTGAACAGCGTCACAGTGAGCAAGTGCGTACAGCTGTCTCTCCAGCACACCGATTCATTTCCTGCAGACGTACGCCAGGGCTGGGACTGCTGGATCCAAGCCGTGTCTTCTATGGGCCATCAAAGCCTCTGCCCATGGAAAACCAGGCAGGACACCCAAGGCCCCACTCGAGTACACACACCACCTGCTGCCGGCGTGTGACCCCCGGGCCACACCCTACGCTTCCCTCGTACCGCGGAGCAGGAGGGGGGTTCCTTCTTCCTTCCAGGGCTGGTGGGTTGTTCTCCTGTCACTTACTTTTCTGCACCAGTATTCCTGGGCTGCGCTAGACTGCTAGCTTGCTCAGGCTGCACTTCCTGTCTCCCCAGAACAACAGAATCAGCCAGATGAGGCTGCATACTACCAAGAAGCTAAAATGGTGTAATGGACTTCTGACTTTTCCTTATTTTCTCTTTTGGTGGCATTGGTGAGTTAATCTAGGACCTTTGCACTGAGCTATGTCCACAGCCCTCCAAAAATTTGTTTGAAGTATTCGACACAGCGATCACTAACTTGCTAAATTGCGCAGGCTGGATTGAGCTTGTGATCCTCCTGTCTCAGCCTCCCAGAGTGCTGGGGTCACAGGTGTGCTCCACCACATCTGGCTTATCTCCCCATTTCTAATTTGCCTTCTGAACAGCAAGAAGGTGGTCCCTGTGGGTTGTGCAGAGGTGCTGCTATGAGCTGTTGGTGGCCGGTCCCCTTGGCTGTGGCTCTCAGAGGAGTCTGCTCTCCCTGAGCACTGCCGCTCAGTGGGTCGAGATGATTCTGACTACCAGTCCTGCCAGGAGCACCAGTCGTGCGCAGAGGAGCAGTGCGACTTAACAGACTCATCTCTGAGCGTAGATGGAAGATCTACAGGCGAGCGCTTATGACACCGGATCAAACAAGATGAAAACAGCACGGCAGGTGCCCTGGAAATAATGGTGGCAGTGCTGAGCTCTGGGTGCTCCCGTGTCTCCTTACTTAACGCAGCAACAGCGAGGTTCCTGCAGCTTCGTCTCCGTCTGTGCCACACGGCTGGGAAGATGGACGCACAGCTTGGTCAGGGCGGAGGAAGACACTGTAATGCCAGCCGCCCGGGGCGATGGGTCACCTGGCTGCCCTGACTCGTGGGGACACTCACACATCCTGTCCCGAGGCCCTCAGACAAGGGTGGAGGGCTCACTGTGGCCTGAGCCAGGTTGGGCCGCTCGAAGCACAGTAACCCGAACGCCCAGGGCCGGGCTCCCTTGCGCCGCTTCTCTTTCACCTGCTGAAGTCAGGCTGTGTACCGCCTGCCTCTGTCCCCCACCCTGTCCTCCTCGGCTGTTGGGCACAGCATGGGCCCTGGTGTCCACTCACCCGCAAGGCCAGCATCTTTCTATCTGTGTGACACGTGAGAGAAGAAGCAAGCAGGACTAGTCTTCAGACCCCTTTCTGGGCGTTCACGATCTGAGAGGATTACTGGTATCTGTCCCACATGAATGTTCGTGGTGCCAGCGTCGTGTCTGTGTGGCCTGGGCTCTGTAAAAAGGCTACATACCAGCACGGGAAAGGATGCATTTCCAGTTGCCAGGGATGAAGGCGGTATTTGCTTTCACCCCGTGTCCTTAAATGAGAGCAGCTCTGCACGCTGGTGACTTAACTTTTGTCTGCGTAATTGTTTTCTTTTCAGAAAGCTCACAGTCTGGGTGACATACTTATGGTGGCCCTCCCTTCAGGGGGCAGCCGAGGCAGCCTCTTAAGGCCCCCTTCCTCACTGTGCCTGCTGGCCTCCAAGGGTCCTTTCTCCACCATTTTGGTTGCCATTTCACTCTAACCCCTCGGCCGTGACTTCCAGGGCTGAGTCTCCAGTAGGAGCCACGAGGGCATTTTCAGTGTGAGTGAGCTGTGATCTCAGGAGATAGAGTGCTCTGCACGAAAGGCCCCCAGGCTGCGTGCACTTGTTGCTGGAGAGCTCTGCACGGGAAGGTAACGGTGGCCAGACTCTCCTGTGGAAGCTCACATGAGCCCGAAAGGTCGGACCCGCAGCACCTGGGCGCCTCCGTGAGTTCCGCTTTGTTTTTCAGTCTGTTGAAGCTGGGAGGAGAGTTATTTGCAAGTACTTTCCTGTCCTAAACTCCGGCTCTTTACTCTTCAGGGAGAACCTTGGTCCCGCGTCTCGGCTCATCCGAGCTGGCTCGGGCCGCCGTGGGAGCAGCTCTGCTACTCCGCGGTGCTGATGTCGCTCCTTCCCATGTTTTGCAGGTCTCGTTCTCCTCTGCCTCTGTCCTGCAGCCCCAGGTCCGGAGAGCCCTGCTGCACGGAAAGCACTCCTTTGCTCTGGACTCCCTCGCAACAGGCAGGGTGAGACTGTCTTCTGTGTGATTCATCTTCTTGGTTCTGTCCTTAGTATTTGTGATGGAGAATTTCTTCCTGAGATACACATTTTTGCCTGACATGTGTTGTCTCTGCTGGATCCTTGGCAATTCCTTGTGATAGATGTTCATGTTTCTAGTTTCTGTGACTGTGAATTTTGAAGTGACCTTGAGCATAACCTTGCAAAAGTCAGCTAGCACACGCGCACACCTGTGCATGTGTACAGTGCTAATAGGGCCTTGCCAGCCTGGGGTCACAGTGTCTGGAGGTATTCATGGTCATCACGCTGGGACAGAGGTGCCAATAGCATCTGAGGGCGGAGCCAGGCTGCTCAACATTCTGCCATGCGCAGGACAAGGCGCTCCACAGTTAGCTTGAGCCAGACTTCCTGTGTGAAGCTGGCTCACAGGGAAACCCCGCTCACGAGCGGTAAGGTCCTTCCTGGGACCAGTCTGTGAGGCTCCAGCCTTGTCTGGGCAGAGCTGACGTGGAGAATGCCTTGCAGCCTCTCCTGGGATGGAGAGCTACGCCAGGTCTTCAGCTCCCCCTGCGTGTGATAAACTTGGCAACATCAGGGACCCCTTTCTCTGCCCAGTGACCTTGTGCACATGGGTGCAGGTGGGCTGCTCTCACCTCATCTGCCCAGACCTCGGCTATGTCCCACCTTCTCCCTTGCTCTGCCATGGTCAGGATGCAGAGCAGCTTCGTGCTTCACGGGTATTTGTGGACTGTGGGTTCCAAGCTCAGAGTCGCGGGCTCACAGGATTTGCCACCACCCACGTGTGGGGGGTCTCTCCGACACCCCCGGTGACGTCTGGTGACACGCTGTGTCTGTCTGACAGAGACCCCTCCAAGCCCTTAGACCAGAAGGACTCCCGTCCTTGCTCCCTCTCTGGGGCGTCCTGCTCAGGCCAAGCTGTCAGTGTCTTTGTGCCACCTCAGTCCTTCCTTCCCCAAGAGGCAATGCTGCTTCTGTGCCCTCAACTCTCAGGTCCCAGGCTCACCGGTGAACCTGCCCATGTAGGTACGTGGTCACACCTGCCACCCGGCATCTCCTTCACCCTGCGTCCGCCCCACGTGGCCCTGCGCAGGCCCTTGGTGCCTGGAGGAGGCTGGGAGCACAGACTTCCCACTGACCCGTCTGCCCACAGCTGCTTAATTCTCCTCCATCTCCCCTAATAAATAACTTGGAAATCACATCTAGTCCCTTAAAGCTTTCTCTCAAATTACTTTCAAGCTCTCAAGGCTGAGGCATTTTAGAACTTGCAGTTCACTGGAAAACCGACAGCACGTCGATGTTTGTCCTGGGCGCACAGACACAGACATCCAGGGCGGGAACTTGATGGGTCACTGTGCTTACAAGATGTTTTCTTTTATATGAAGTAGTGATTGTGATAAGGCCTTTTTGCTTTACTTTCTGCAGGTTGATTTTGTTGCTTTTTTGATTTGATCAAATGATTTATTACGATAACATTTGTTTATAGGAGACATTATGGAAAACCCTAGGGTGAGTCTCGATCTCTTGTGACTGATGTGATGTCTGTGAGACAGAAAGAGGGACAAGGACACACACAGAGACTTGAGAGACACTGGATCGGGCTGACCCGAGATGCTCTGAGCACCAAGGACGTCTTGTGTTTGTTCATGACACGTGGGAGGAGAGGGGGGGAGGCCTCAGACACCTGCTGGTGACAGTGTTGGGGCAGAGGTGCCAGCGTGTCTCCTGCAGAGGACAGGTGGTGATGCAGAGGAGAGTTCAGCAGGAGCCAGTTACCTTGGGTGGAAGTGGGCTCCGCAAGTGGACCACTTCTAATGTGGTAAGGCCGAGTCGCGGAGGGATGAGACGCCTGGGCCACCTCTGGGTTGCTAATCCTGGGCAGGTGTCCGCTGCATTTTTTGATTTGCATATTTGTAGGTGAGGATGTGTCCTTCAAAGGGTGTTTAGGGGAGGAATATGCATCTCTATGGACCAATATGGTGGCCACTCATACCACATTTAAATTAATTTTAAATGATTTAATTTAAATGAAATAAACTGAACACGTACTTTTCCAGTTGCAGTAGCATATTTCATGGTGAATAATCATGTGGCTCCTGGGTGGATGGGTGGAGAACATTTTGGTTCCAACAGAGAGTTCTAGCACACGGTTTGGCCTTAGAAAGCACATTGACTTTTCTTTTAACCTTCAAGAAAGTCATTTTTTAGTTGCAGTTTTCATTATTGTGGTGGTTTTCCAATGGTGTGCTATTTTTTAGGGACTTAAGCATTTTCCTGTCACAAAACTGATGGACAAGAGGACTGACTATTTTCGAACTCATTTGCTGTCTTCCTTGGTAGTGGTTTTACGCAGCCCAGTTTCTGTCTCCGGGCTTCTCCTCCTGGGGAAGGTTTTTTCCCTGTTGTGATAAGTATCCAGGAGCATCACAACACCCGGTTGTGCCTTCTGGGTTCGAGAGGCACCAGTTTCCCAGGGGGAGCAGCGGGGTGCAGCCGGTCTTGATGTCCGGGTCACGGCCACACCGGCCTTGGGTGGAGCCCCCGAGCGTCCGGGCTGGGGCCCAGCCTTCGGGATCAGGTGCCCCTGCATGTGGGGGGCTTCGCAGGAGCCCAGGAGTTCAGCCTGGGCCGAGTGTAGGTTAAAATGTCCACGTGCAGTTCGCTGAAAGTTTGCGCCGCCCCTTGACTCACCCTCTAAGCACAGGCTCCGTCGTGGGGCCATCCGGCCAGCACTGGCTTTCCTCGCGCTGCTTGTGTCCCGAGCCACGGTCGCTCCAGCTCTGGGATGGAAAGAGCGGCTCAGAGCAGGGGAAGCCACACCACGTACTGCTCGGACACGCGCGCCGCAGATGCGGTACGGGCAGCTCGGGCACTTCCGGAGGGAAGGAGACACTGCTTCCAGTGAGGACCAGTTGATCTGAGCCAGGAGCAGGTGCACTGGAAAACTGCAGAACTAGAAGGGGCAGACTGTGCTGCAGGCCCACCGTTCGTGCTGAAGGCGTGAGTGTCCCTCGCGGGTGTCCAGTCAGCCAGGTCTCCCGTGATGCTGAGAACAACCCATTTCCATGAGGCAGGAGCGCGGCGCCCTCTGTGGGCTTCCAGAGAGCTGGGCTGATGCCTGAGGCTGGCACTTTGTGGCGAAGAGAAGCCCTTGGTGGTGAAGCTATTTAGGAGAAATAAGCACCAGAGAAATAACCTCTTCTCTTCCAGGTCACAGCGCACGTCCGCTCACTGTCCAGAGTTCATTTCTGAGGAAGAGTCTTGGGAAAACAGCTCGGCTGAGTGGGAGCGAAGACTCATGCTGACCAAAGAGGTGGCGGGCTGGTCTCCATCTGCCTCTTCAGAGAAGGAGGAACTCACAGAGGGTGCTCACCTCAGGGCCCCGCTGCTGAAGCTCAGGTAGACAGAGCCAGGGTGCCAGCACTGGCAGTGGGTGGTGGCTGCATGTTGCTTCTGGTTTGCCATGGGATGAGGCGAGGGTGCCCACATTTCAGCCTTCCAAAGCCCCAGGTGGAGAGGGGCACGAAGGTTTGCACCACTAGCCAGGCTGCCACCCCCAGGCCTGGAGAGTCGTTTGCTGTGTGCTCTGAGAAGCTTCGAGGAGCCAGTGGCAAAGCTAACCGACCACATCCTCTCTCTTCCTGCTTGAGGGACTGGAGTCTTCATGAGCCTCAGGCATGAAGACCCGAGTGAGCCACTTCCCGTGGACGCTGCTGGCCGATTAACTGGTGCTGTCTTTGTAGTGATGGTGAAGGGCTTGGGCAACACGGCAGAGCCTGAGGAGCACGGGGTCTCCTGCTCGGGGCAGCTGGGAGCCCAGGCTGGCGTGCCTGGGGGCCTGGGGGCCTGGGGGCCTGGGGGCCCAGGGCTGGAGAGCCCGGGTAGGAGGGAAGTGTCGGCCTGGGAAGGCTGAGCCTGCTTTTCCAGCTGGCCGGTCCGCAGCACCGCATGGTGCCCTGTCCTGAACGTCCCACAGCGTGGAAGAGTAGAGGCAGTACGCTGAGCCTTCACATGCACTGGCCGATAGGTGGACAGGCGCTCGAGCTCGCCCTGAGCTAACGGCAGCGGGCACCATGTTACGTAGCGTCGTGCCTGGGGCGGAGGCCCCTCTTGCTGAGTGCGGAGCCAGTAGGCACAGCCGGGTACAGGAGCCTCCAGGGAGTCTGATAACTCACAGCCATCAAGCAGCACAGTGAGCTGATTCCACAGCTGGGTCTTTGTTGGGAAGGGCTGTCGTCACGGTGAGGGTGGGCACACGCGTGAGCGTGCGGTTTGGTGTCACTCTTCACATACCACCGCTCATGGGAACGTGTCCAAATGGGGGGCAGAGCTGGAATGAGCAGGCTTCCTCTGGCTCACCCCGAGGGGTGGCAGAGGGCCAGCTGTTTCGGCTCCTGGTCAGCTCCTCTGAGGACCTCGTCTGAGACGCGCAGCAGCGGGCATTGTGCCCTCGCAGAGTGGCAGCCTCTCCCTGCAGGGTGGTTGTCCTGGAGTGTGCTTTCCTCGTGGCTGACAGCACGTCTAGGCAGTACAAGAATGAAAGACAGAGGTTTGTAAGAAATTTGTGTCTAGAATAGCTCCATCAGCTCTGTGCTTTCAAAAGCAATGCCACTAATTGCCACATAAATAGGAGCTGTTGAATCATAATTTAGAAATATGAAGTGATTGTTTGTCAAATTAGGTCTAACAGAATGCAAAATGCAATTTTAACATTTCCAAATGATTGGAAAGAAGATTTTCAAGATATGTGGACCTGTCCTAAGTGAGTAGAGTGCTGGGGTGAGGTCGGGCAGAGGTTTTCCTGCTTCAGTGTGCAAACGCGCAGGACTCTGCAGGGACAGCGCATGCTCGTCACTGCCTGTGTGGCCGCCAGCAAGTGCGAGTGTTGGTGCGGGCAGAGACGGTGTCATTAGAGGCGGTTTGGCTGCAGAAGGAGCAGAGCTGATGCTAGCCTGGGGCACACAGGTGGGTTAGAGCCCCGCAGCACAGTCCAGGGACAGCAGGAGGCAGAGAGCTGTGGAGGGCTGCAGTCCAGGTCCTGCAGCATGTGGTGTGTGGTGAGGAAGTGGGTGGCGAGCGGCTGGCGCAGCTCTGAAGTTTCTCGTAGGGCTGAGTATGTGGTCTGTCAACTAAGTTTTCTCCTGTAGACAAAGGTCTCACTTTGTAGTTCAGGCTGGTACTGAGCTCACTATGTGGCCCAAGTGAGCCTCGAGCTCAAGGCAATCTTCCTGCCTCTGCCTCCCGAGTGCTGGGATGACAGGCGCGAGCCACCAGGCCCGGCACTGTGGTATGTGGTACTGATTGCTGCTGGGTGCGAGTCATCATGCCCAGCATTGTATGTGGTTTCTGGGGATGGAACTAGGGAACGTGTGCTTGCAAGGCAGGTGCCGGAACCACTGAGCTAAATTCCTGGCCCATCCTGCAGAATTCTTAACAGACCCTGACAACAACATCAGTAACAGTATGGGAATTCCTGTCTTGAACTATTTCTTATCATACTTGATGATAAATTTATATTTCTACCTTCTAGAAAACTTGGGGAAAATAACTGATAAATATGAGAGGTATTCAGCTCACCTGTCCCCTAGAGTGGGTTCTGGAGGGGCCAGTGACAGCTCCGGAGCTTAGACCTTAGTGTCCCGGCAAGAAGATTCGGACAGGCGCCCAGGCCGGCTCATCCCCTCCGCCCTGCACCGGCTCCTCTGGAGGAGGCAGCGGCTGCTGCACTCGAGTGGAGGGACTGAGGGCAGGGTGCTTGGCGATGAAGGCTTCCGGAAGGGCTCTGAGGCCTGGCAAGTGGGCCACCCCGGCAGGATGCTGCCGCTGGACTCCGTCTCCTCTCCTGCAGGTGCTGTGCGAGGCGGCTGCGAGTCCCCGGCCTGTTTGCCTGCGTGGTGCTGTGCTCTGTGAGTTCTGTGCTGCCTCCTGGCTGGTGGGCACAGCTCCCTGGGTGCCTGGGGCTGGGCGGCAGGGGGCACTTAGGGGTGGACCCCTGTGTAGCCCCTTTGCCTGATTCTCAGAGCTTGTGTTGAAGGTGATGACGAGGGTCTGTGGGTTAGTGGGCTTGGGCGGTTCCGAGTGGGGTTCCACGTGGAGGCAGGACGGTGTGATGGTGGGTCTGCTCCTCTCGACTGTGACACACACGCATGTGCACACACACACACACACACAGCAGGGTGTGCTCACCTAGCTGAGCACACCCACAGGGAGGGAGTGGGGCCTGGAGTTGGCAGACCAGTGCATACCATACGTGGGAAGGGCTGTTCTGAAATTCGGACATGTCATGATTGTATTTTTTGCTGCCACGTGCCCTGTAACTCCTGCTCACATGATGGTGTGCTCCTGAAGCCCTTTCTTGCTAGGAACTGGGCGTGCGCTGGGATTTGGGGTGGAGGTCAGGGCTCTGCTGGCTCTGAGGGCGGGCGGGAGACCGGGGCGCCTTCAGCCAGGGCAGGTGAGGCTTCCGTGACGTGTGGACGCGTGACAGCACACTAGGGGCTTAGGTTTGAACTTACACGGTGTCGTCGTGCTGCCCTCTAGTCTCCAGTCTCTGTGAATGCCACGACCACGTGTCCTGATGGCAGAGAGGCTGTGTCCCCCACTGTCACGTTTGAGAAACCCACCGTTACTCATCTTTGGCAAACTTAATTTTGAGGCTGGGCATTTAATCTTTAAAACTGCCAAATCAGTCATCAAGGACCATTATAGTCCAACGTAGTAGGATGAATCAGAATATTTTTATTTCTGAGAAGCACCTGCTCGGACCAGGCTGACGGGGTTTGGAGCATGGTCACCCCAGGGTCACATCGCTCCTTTGTCACAAGTGTGTCACTGAATGTTTCTCATTGTTACAGGTTTTATTCAGCCTCTACCCAGACCAAGGACAGTCCTGGCAGCTGCTGGCTGTGTCCCCGCTGGAGCGCTACTGTATCCGTGATGCTGGTTGTGCCCTACCGAGGCCCAGGAGCCGCACCCGCTGCAGCCCAGGCGGAGCTTAGGCCGAGGCGCTTCTGCGGCTCTGTCGGCCGCTTCAGGATGGGTGTGGTCAGAGGGAGGTCCCCGCGGAGGGAGAGGAGGGGAGGTCGGGCACAGGCTGGCTCCCCACCCCCTCAGGTCCTCCCTCCTGACCTGGCCTCGAGCCCCTGCCTGCGCTGGCTCGCTGTCCTGGTTCTTTCTGACTCTGCCTCACCTCTCCATGCTGTTTCCTTGTCTCTTTGTAACCTTGGGATGCTTTTCTGGGAAGTCAGACATTGTAGAGGATAGGAGATACTGAGGTCAGAGTTTCTGGGCTTGGAGATGAGCTATAACTTTGCCTTTGGTGGGCACTAGTCTGAGGGTTTATGTAAAAGTCAGACTTCAGCTGGTGGAAACTTGTGGTTGCTATGGTAACTTAGTGTCTCAGGCAAGTGGTATTCAAACCATTCTTATCTTACTTAATTGTGGCCCCAAACCATGAGAGTAGCAATGCTGGCACTTCAGGTGAGCTGAAGAGAAGCCACAAAGGACTTCCCTCAGGAGGAAAGGTGGAAGTTCCTGATGTGCGCTGTGGTGGGAGAGGCTTGATCTGAAGGTTGGGCCTGAGTGAGCTGCGAACATGGGTGGGGCGACTGTATTAGCTCTGAAGAGGAGAGGAAGGCACAGGCCAGGGCGGGACACCGGGCTGGGAGCACTGCTCTGTGAAATGGAGGGCTCTCGGGAGCCGCACTTGGGAGGCTCTGGAGCAGGGAGTCAATTTCAAGGGGCCAACGGCAGTGTCTCCAGTCAGAGAGCTTCCCTGAGTGCATTGCCCTGGAGGGGCCTGGGCGAGCCATACGGCGACCGCTGGGGCAGGAAAGCCTTCTGGAGAAAGCGCCCTCCTTTGGTGGGACGGGCACAGCGCTACCATTCCTCCAGGGCTCCTGGGCTTCTGGGCTCCTGCCTCTCCTGGTGACGCGAGGCTGTGTCAGCTCAGTGTTTACAGGGCGTAGTTAAAAACCTGTGACTGCAGCACCTGGACCTCTTTGTCCTTGAGTGTTGTCTGTGCTTTGGTATGGGAGTGTCTGTCCGAGGCTCAGCAGACCTTCACGGGAGGTTAGCTAGTGCTGCCTGTGCCCTGCTTCTCCCTTCCCTCCCTCCCTCCCTCTCCCCTCCCTCCC
>PVIR01032221.1:0-18889 GCA_004026965.1 Petromus typicus
TAAGAAAGCTAAATCACTTTGGATGATTTAGCACTAGGACCAAGATCCTAAATTGAATAGTAAGTGATATACCTGAGTAAATTATTATAATTTGGGCATAAATATTTAAATCTTTTTAAAAAATTCTATTTTTAAAAAAGATAAATGAGAAAATAGCCAGTGTCTCTAAACATCACTTGCTTATTTGAAGTAGTTTTATATCCTACAGCTTCTTCAGAGTCACAAAGTAGGATCATGAAATGCAAACAAGGTCCACTGAGCAAATTCCTTTATTTTCTCCAAAACGATGGGTGACTTGCCTCTCATATGTAAAGTTGAAGATTTTCTATAGTAATGCCATGTGAAGCAAACAGACAAACACAAACACACATCAGGCAGAATTCTCAGGAAAGGCTGTTTTAAAGGTCATACATATGTTTCCCCAAATGCCCTCACCTTGTTTCTCAACTAGATTTCACAGTCACACCATTTTAATGAACTGCACAGTGAGATCACATTGATTTTTTCTTTTCTTCTTTACTTTTTAATTTTGTAATGCTCTCCAGTGCAGATCTCAACAATCTGGTGAAACAGGCCTTACCCTGAAGCAATCCAATTAGACACAATATGAGAAATCGTCCTATCACCTGAGACATTGCCAAGGTCCGAAGGAATCTGCTCCAAATGACTATAAGCTGGCAAGGAATGAAACGGCTCTATATTTCCAACATGGCACAACAAAGTTACTGGTAACAAAACACTGCGAGGATACTGATGATTGTCTCCACTTCCCCTTTTTCCAAGGAAATAGAGAAATACAAAAGGACAGTGTGGCTTAAAATGCCGTGACTGTTTTGATCTAGCGTGAGAATTTCTTCCACCACTGACCAGGTTATGTGGCAAGTCTTACCTGGGGCTTTTCCAGCTGTTCTTGTCTCACTCATACTATTCTTTAGAGCAGTAATTTTAATAATAATCTCAGCACTGCCTTGCACAACTCCTATTTCTCCCTGTAACATGAAGATTTCACCACTGTTTCCTGAGAAATCAGGAGTGGTATCATGGCAAAAGGATCTGGCCATTTCAGGAATTCTCCTTCACCTTCTGAAATTTAGACAGAATGGATGACAGCTATGAAAATTCTTTCTTGCCTCTTTCGTATTTCAGAAATAGTGCTATTAGATATATATATATATATATATATATTGCTATTGAGAATTAATATATATTATAGCACTAATAGTGCTATAATATATATTAATTCTCAATAGCAATATATATATATATATGTGTGTGTGTGTGTGTGTGTGTGTGTGTGTGTATAATAGTCCATCATTAAGAAGAACATTTTTTTCCCAGAATGACATGGTGCAGTAACCAAGATTACCATAAGATGCATACACAAAAGATTTTTGGTTAATGTCACAGTCTAGTTTAAATCATAGCTAAGTATTCATGTTACTGTATTGATGTACTGTTGAGTATTTGACTCCACTTATTCATTCAACAGGCAGCTATGAGAATATGCTGTAAGAAGGGCTCTGAGCTGAGATGTATCCACTGAGGTAGACATCAGAGAGCCTGCTTATAGTCAGTGAATTTATATAGGCTGGAGTAGACAGTGGAGGGATAAAGGGTCAGGGAGCAGAGGACGGAGTCAAAGTCCATCCCCCTTCTGACTTGCACTACTGGACAGATGTTGCCCTGTGTGTCCAGAAGGGTGAAGAAAGTAAAGCTGGCTCAGGACTCACTGGGAGGGGGCGGTGTCGTTGTTTTGGTTTTGTTTGTGTTTTTTTCATCTTGAAGTTGCACAGCTTGGTTTCCATTGGATGCTCTGGCTGAAGCCCTGTGTTTCTTGGAGCTTAGCAATGTCATAACCTTTGTCAGATCATCTCTATTTTATGGACCCAATTAGAGAGAAAAAATATGTACTGAAGAGTGTCCTGCCACCCTCACAGCCCCTAACCATCCCTAAGGATTCTTTTCCTATGAAGTTAATTAGAGTTTATTTTGTCCTTTCAGTACAATTATGCAAGTTTGCACTCATCTAGGACTGTGCTTCACACGTGCATCCTTCCTTCCCAACATCTCCCTGCAGGAAAAGAAAAAGCTCCATTTATGCCGCAATTCAGTATAATTCAGCAGCAGGCACAAATAATGTCTTTAAAATCTATTGAAAAAATATGATACATCTTCATTTCAAAATAGGAAAAGGGTAATATAGGGGAATTACACAGTGATGAAAATGCCTTTCTGACAGCTACCAGGCTCTGTGAATAGACAAATATCCCTGTCTAACTTGGCATTATGGTTTGTGTTTAGCTGTCCCCTCAAAGCCTCATGTGGATGAGGTGGGACTTTCTTCTCTAGCTGTAGTTGAAGCTGGAATGTGTGAGGCTGGGGTTAAGGGTGTGTGGTTACTAAACCATTATAGGAGAGGAGTTGGTTTGATACCCCGCTAATCCCAGTAGTGTGAATAAAATGAAAAGGTAGGAAGATGCTGTTAAATTCTCTCTCTTGTTGCCATTGCTATGCTGTCAGCCTCATGAGCCACCTCCCTTGTTGCCTTTGCTGCCTCGAGTGCCCTATATTGTTTCTCCGCCATGATGCTTGGTTGACATTTCTACCTTGGTGCCAGCCAATTATGGACTGAAACTTCTACAAACTATAAAACAAATAAACCTCTCCTTTTTAACTTTGGGTGTTGGGTATTTTGTCTCAGCAATGAGAGAAAAGTAACTAATCTACTTGGTGTCACTCAAATGTTTTACAAAGCAAGTGCTATTTAACTAACTTTACTTTTGTTTTTTGCTTCTTATATCAGAGAGACCTGGATGGCAGGATGAATTTTCTACTATAAACATTACTCTGAAAAGTCATAATCAAATTCATGTTGAAAGAAAATTTGCTCTTCTGATATTCTTGCCTTAAAAGTTCCATGTCATTAATGTATTGGATGCTTAGTCCTTGGCTTTCTCGTCTCGGACCTGACCCTTCCCCATCTTCTGCCCTTGAACCTCATACCTCCCTGGTGCTGACAGCTATCAGGATGGCAGGGCTAACAGCCAGACTGTGCCGTCCAGTGAGAACTCAGGAGAGCAGAGTGACATGGGCTCAATAATTAGCACAATGCCTGACACCGTGCTCAATAAAGATCTGCGGAATTAATGAATATATGTGCTGCCTTGCTGTTGCAAACACTTCAAGTTGATAACAGTGGGCTAATTAGGTGAGCATTATAAATGGAAATAGAAGACTGACCAGCTCTTTGCTTCTCCAAAGTCAATACAACTTATTTAAAGACTTGTGTTAGAGATATAAAAAATCATTCATTTTTCATGTTCATTTCAATAGTTTTGCCATGTGAAAAATATTCTCAAGTCTTTTATGTACTGCTTTTGAACCATAAAAGATACTTTACAGGAAATAGAAGGTAGTAAATTTAAAATTATCGAATAATATGTAATTCTGTTATACAAACTACCCAGTTGCAAAATCTAGGATATTTATAATTTGATAGCTCTTTATATAGAGCTGGTCTAAATTCAACAGTTTCAAGGCTAAATAATTTGAAGACTGTCAAATTTCTGAAAATTCCAAGTTAATGTTTCTCACTGAGTTCTTCAGTATCCTCCATATTCAACTATATCATAAATGCAACATAAATTCCAATGAACATAGTTTATCATTTGCTCTACATATCACTCTTTAGACTGACTCTGATTCCACAGAACTAAAAAAGGACTTTGCTAGCCATCATATCTCTAAAGGAGAAGGTATATTCACACCATGGAACTGCCAGGTTTTCACATGGACGTACCGCTTGTCCAGGCTCCAGAACACAGAATACGCATCTCTCTGACAGCTCCTCAAGGGGGAGCTGTCACTCTGCAACATTACTGTTCTGACAGAAAAATGGCTATCGTTTAAAATCATCTTTAAAAATGTAAGAATCTGATTCATAGCATTATAATAATGGTGTTCAATACTTTGCTGTAGAACCATGATCTAACTTAGCCTATAAATTGAGGCACCAAAAGAGATATCTGAACCGAAAAAGTACGATCCGAGCTTTTGTATTTGCCCTCCTTCCATTCTTAAAAGTCATCATTAAAGTCAGAGTAAGAGTAGGTTGCACTTCTTAAAATATGAGGAAGAGAAAGAAAATAAAAAGGTAGATATGAGCTCAGGAGATTTTGTTTGACTCAAATCTTTATTATCTATTAGAAAGCAGAAGACTATCATGGAGCTTTCTAGGTAAAACAGTATATAAATATTATTCAAATGCAGGGCCGGGGATTTAGCTCAGTGGTTCTGGCACCTGTCTTGCAAGCTCAAGGGCCCGGGTTCGATCCCCAGTAACCACATACAATACTGGGTGTGGAGACTCATGCCCAGCAGCAATCAGTACCACATACCACAGTGCACAGTGGCTCATGCCTATAATTCCAGCACTCGGGAGGCAGAGGCAGGAGGATTGCTGTGATGTGAATTGGAGGCTGAGCTCACGGCCAGCCTGAACTACAAAGTGAGACCCTGTCTCAAAAAAAAAAAAAATTATTCAAATACAAATATAAGAACTTCTTAAATTTGTGTAATTAATAATTCACATAATGTGGGCATTTTCAAAATCTGAAAAACATTATTTTTGCCTAGTTAATCCACAAAAAACATAGCTTGAAAAGAGATTTTGGGAGACTTAGCTTCCATTTCACACATTATTACATGAGGTAAATTTATAAGTTTTCTCCCAATGGATTCCCATCCACATATACAAAATGTATTTTCTAGTCACTAAGGTAAGTCCCAAATCATCTGGCTTTTACTTTCCTTAACAGGCTTAGTCCTACATACAATATTCATAGCTCTCCACCAGGTCACTCAATTACAACACACAAAGCCTCCAGAACTCATGACAACTTCACTTTAATCAGTAGCAAGTCTGTTGGGATATGTTTTTTGTTCATAGATAGTTGGGGAACACACTGATGTACTAAGATCTGAGTACTCAACCTCATGAGTTCTCCAGCCCCTTCCCAAGGACTTCTTCACTCTGACTTTGCTGGTATTTCAAGTCATACCCAACCTCAGTTGAAAAATTATAGCCTAGGAAATGTAAATGTCCCCAGGCTATTTGACTTCTTTAAATTTATGATGGTGGACAACAGAACAATCTACATTCTTACTTTGAGAGAACTATCTCACATACACATTAGGGATGAAGGATTATCACTATGAGAAGATAGCATTTGCCTCTGTTTTATAAGCTATATATCTCCATCCCACTACTCAGACCTTGGAATGAAAGGTTAAGCTTAGTTCTCTGCTTCCCTGTACACTGAACTACATCACATATATGTAGTTGGACATATGCTTAATTTTACACCAGATGTTCTTTACTGGTAGCATTTATATGGGAACAGTTAATGAGAAATCAGTGACAAAGGCAATTATTTTGGAAGATTCAATTAATATTCACTTTCTAAAAAAACTATAAACCGTTTTACATAATCGTCCATTGCAGTCTTCATGATCCCACACTATCATCCTTCACATACAGAAAAGGACCAAGAACAGGGGCTAAGAATAATTAGTAAGATGGTACAAAGTATACCAGACCATTTCCGCTTCTTGCGGGTGAGATGGTTTCAGTACCACATGCTTTGCTTCCATGACTAAAATCATAATTATCAAGCAATAGCTTCCTCTAGAATTCTAACAGAGAGAGAAAGAGGCATTTGTCATGCAATGGGATATTTCTGAGTCAAATCACCTCTGTTAGCCACATCTGCCCTTCCTCCCTCCTGCCTTTAATTAACATTTGGAAAAGAACAGTGATGTTAGCAGATAACAGAGGGAGGATAGTGACCCAGAAAGGGAGGTGAGTGCTGTCAATCTTCAACTTTGCCAAGGAGGATGCTGTAAAGCATTTTTTCATGGGGAAAAAAAAAAAACAAAAAACAGCCTTCATCAAGATATATTCAAATCAATGTGACCTTGAGAAAGAACAGCACTAACTGCAGCTTCTTGAGAGAATATAAATGGACCAAAAAGACACAAAACAGCATGCTCTCAGAAGAAGTTAAATCCAGGAAGAAGTTGTCAAATGCATCTCCGGCCACTTACCTTTTCTGCTGACTGGGCTGTACCAAAAAAGATGGGAATAAAGGCTAACCAAATGATGCAGGTGGTGTACATGGTGAACCCGATGGGCTTGGCTTCATTGAAAGTCTCTGGAACGCCCCGCGTCTTAATGGCGTAAACAGTACAAGTGACCATCAAGAGGATACTATATCCGAGTGAACAGATGAGCGAGAGGTCCGAAATGTCACACTTGAGCACTCCCCTGGCGTTCTCCGGGTCCAGCGTCCGCTGTTCTCCATAGTCAATGATGGTGTGCGGCGGGTCCACGACAAACCACACAAACACCCCGAGAAGCTGAATGGAGATGAGGCTGAAGGTGATCACCAGCTGGGAGGCCGGACTGATAAACTTGGGAGCCGTGACAGATTTCTTCCCCTGCTCAAATATTCGATGAATTCGGTTTGTTTTAGTCAGGAGCGCTGCATAGCTGAAACACATACCAAGTCCCAGGAAGATCCGGCGGAAGGAACAGATGATTGTATCTGGTGCGGCAATCATCAAAAAGGTGATCGAATAACAGAGAAAAATCCCTGTTAGGAGCACATAACTGAGTTCCCGTCCTGAAGCCCTCACAATAGGTGTGTCATTATAGCGGACAAAGGTCACAATCACAAAGGTGGTGGCGATGATTCCCAGGATTGCAATGAACACGGGCACCACGGCCCAGGGGGAATGCCACTCCAGTTTGATGATGGGGATCCTCTGACAGCCGGTGCGGTTGACATTCGGTCTCTGGTCCAGCGGGCAGAGTTCACAGGACAGCTCGTCTACCTGGTAGTTGTAACCTTCACAGCGCTCACAGTGCCAACAGCAGGGGACGCCTTTCACTGTTTTCTTCCTCTCCCCGGGCTTGCATGGCAGGCTGCAGATGGAGGACGGATGTGGGTGCTCTCTGTTCGCCCACTGCATATCTTCCACCTGAGGGCATAAAAAATGAATGAGCTTTTCATTTTCCCCCCATCTGTAAGATCTTAATCCTGGCTACTTCACTGGAGGCTGACAGTACTAATATAGTTTACCATAATAAGAGCCCACTTTCTTTCCCTAAGACTGACTTTACGAACGTGTGAAATGATTGGGTCCAGCAGATCATTCACGTCATCAGCTGGCTGAGTGTCATTAGTTTCCCCTTATTTTTTCACTGCTGACCAGTCTGACACTTGCAGATTTCCTCAACGAAACAGTTTCAACACGAAGACACCAAAGTCTTAAAAGTTAAAATAAAATGGCCTGTAAGATCTTTCAGAGATAATTAGAAGTATAAATGCTAGAATCTCCAAGATACAGAATTAGAGTTGAACATATATAAAAGATGATCCATTCCTTCCTATTCTCTTGGAGGAAATTGAGATCATAGGGTGTCCACGCTGAAAGGAAATGATAAAATTTATAAACTTAATCTCAAATTTCTCATGGCAGTAACAATGTTTATGTGTCTTGCCCCTGTTTAAATACGAACTACACTCTTTTTCTTGGTCATGGATTCATAATGTGATAAGAGAACATTCTGAATGACATAACTTAGTGTTTTCTATGGGATAAAAATAGTTTTATAGGTGAAGCAGTGAAATCAGGGCCAGTGAAGAAGTCTTCCTACTGAGTTTAATACTTACCTTTGGGGCTTTAAGTTGCACTTTAGATGCTAGAGAATAATTTTATTGAAGTAAAATCATATTTGAAGGAAACAGTGCCAACTATTGATCTATTATCTTGAATATATTGACCTCATTATGAAAAGCAGCTGATATAATAGGCAAAGTCTATGAATGGAGTGATTCATTTACTGGCCTAAACAGTAACGAACTGTTCTTTTCATTTCAAAAATAATTTGCTGGATTCTAGAAGAGGGATAGGAAGGATAGGAAGGTACCACACTGAGACCTGAGGCGTGAATTTGAAAGTTCTGGGCTGTGAGAGCAGGGAATTCCACATGAGAAAGCGGGAAAAGGAGATGAAGAAATGTTATGGAGGAATACTCACTTTGTCAAGACCAGGTTTATTCACAATCCTCAAAAAGAATTGCTCTGTTCTGCTAATCTGCCTACAAAATGGCTTCCATTATAGCCTTTCTTCCTGGAATCCACACAGCTCCGAATTTCCCATCTTTCTAACTAGGTCTGATGTATGTGAACAATGGCGTGTTCCAGGAACAAAGGTGTGAGATTTCTGGGGCTGAGCCATGAATGGTATTTTTGTCTCCTACTTTACTTTCTCTTGTATGGCTGACCCCAAGGAAAGCACCACAGTCGTGAACACTCTCAGCTTTCCTCCGGAAAGGAGTGGATGCCTCCTGTCAACCACACAGGTCAAGGAGCCACCTATCAAGTCAAGTCATCGTCTCCTGACTGATGTCTTCACTGTGACCTGAGAGTCTCTGTGCCTGCGTGGTTCAGTTAAGCTGCTCCTGTGCTTCTTACTTACCCACAGTGTGTGAGATAATAAATATTTATTATTTTCAACTGTAAAATTTTAGAGCAATTTGCATGAAGCACAGAAACGTAGAAGCATAGAAACTACTCCAGTAAGACTGAGGCAGGAGGGTCACAAGTTCAAGGCCAACCTGACACAATAGCAAGAGCCGATCTAAAATTTGTTCTGTTTAAATTGATTTTAGTGGTACATCTTATATATACATTATGACCTGAAAATTTAAATGGGGGTGAAGAAAAACTTCGAAGATGTAGCTGTTTGCAGTCTTTGGGTGTGATGCCTGTCACTGTATAAAACCAAAACAAAGAACAAAAACGAATGCAGCCCAAATTAAGCTGCCCACTGTATGGCCTCCATCATTCTAGCATCAGTGTAATAATGGTCTATTAAGGGTCAGACTCAGTGACAGCCACAATGCCTCCAAAGTTCCCCAAAGTGTACACTTTCAGTGGTTTCTTTCTTCACTCTCAAGCTTGCTTCTCCTTGGCAACCAGGTGAGAGAGACTGTTCTCAGGAACAACTCCTGAATAATACTTTCCTTTCCTGAATCTTTCTTGAGTCACTGAAGACAGAAGACTGTAGTCTCCAGCTGAGTGCTCACCAAGGGCTCTCTACTCTCTGCTCAGTAGAGCGGAGTGGTCTTGGGTCCAGCCCAAGCAAGCCTCAAACTTACGGCAATCCTCCTGCCTCTGCTTCCTGAGTGCTGGGATTATAGGCACGAAGCACCATGCCCAGCCACAGATTCTTAATATCTGTGAATTTTCCTTAATAAATATATTTGAATAATATATCCATATTTTAATATAATGAAGATGAAGTATGTTTTAGTAAGCATGCTAAGTCTGACTCCATTTTTACTGAGAGACATTAATATGCAACTGTACCATGGGACTACATTAGGTTATGAGTTTTAGAGTTGTAATATGGAAAACCAGTCACTTTTGACCTCAAAGAAAGATGAATAATGCATGCCTAGATATTCTATAAATACATACATATTTGACATGAGCAGTTATTTACATATTTGCTAAATGGTGGTGTAAGACAAATTATTTGAGAGTAAACTGCTCAGTCTCTACAATTTTGTTATATAATGAAACCATAAAGATCATTCACTCCTTTGTATTGCTTTATACATATTTGCTAAATGGTGGTGTAAGACAAATTATTTGAGAGTAAACTGCTCAGTCTCTACAATTTTGTTATATAACGAAACCATAAAGATCATTCATTCCTTTGTATTGCTTTATTAACAAGTTATACTATCTCTCATAATGAGTATCAAGTATTTTTGTCCAAGTATTTTTAAAATTTGTGCTCCAAACCTCTGATTTTCTACTGATACAAGGCTGTTTCTGTCTAAAACATGTAGGCTAATAATTGAATGATAGTTACAGAGATAGACTTTCCAAGGACTAAAGATAGGCCATTTCTGTCTTGACAGTGTTTACCAACAGTGATTCATTCAGCAGGTTTCAATCCAGTGGGTCTCAGAAAATGTGAGCTGTCCACTGTCATATGCTGTTATTATCACAGAAAATTGCACAGACCATCACACAGACACAAGTTCCTGGGTGACTCTGCCTGCATTTTTTTCATCTATATTTTTTCTGGACAACCTAGAACAATGGTTCACAAAAATCTTTTAAAGGAACATGACTTTTACAGAATGATTTTTCTGTGTGGCTTTAATAATTCCTCAAAAAAAATTCAAGAATTTTCATAATTAAAAGTATTTTTATAAGTAATGCTTTCCACTATTCATTATAAAACCCCCCCTCAGTCTAATAGCTCTATTAAAGTGTTTTTCAGCAATAGTAAGTGGTATCTTTATTAATGTTATTATCAGATATATGGCAACATATCAAATATACAGCAGGCAAGTAATATACAGTCATGCCTTTCCAGTTGTTTTCAGTTTATCATTTAAATAATGAAAGTATTAATAATTATTTGAGTTGGATGGGGTAGAACCTCCTATCACATGGGAGGGTGAGGCAGAAGGATTGTTTGAAGCCAGTGTCAGATACATAGCAAGACCCTGTCTCAAAAAACCATCCATTAATCAACACAATTATTTGAGGGATTAGTTTGACATCTCAGTATTCAAAACTAAAATGCTCATTGAACATATAATAAAAGTCCACATTTGCAAACATTTCCAATGAAATGGAAATGTGGGGTTTTGGGGTGTTTTTTGTTTTGGATTTTTTGGGAGATACCAGGGATTGAACTTGTGACCTTGAACTTGTGAGCCAGAACCACTGAGCTAAATCCCTAATCCTGAAATGGAAATGTTTGAGAATTTTTGAAAAACCCTTACTCATTAAAGTCCATGTAGTCAATAGGCTTAACAAGTGCACCCAATCTTCAAGAGTATTTAAAATGTCAAAATTGGGGATCATATTTTTCATATCACATGATTCATCCATAAGAGTACATTTTGAAGTTATTTTGATAATACCATATATAAATGAAATACATATATATAAATACATATAAATACATATATAAATGAAAATATAAATATTAAACAACATAATTATAATTTCCTTTGAGTCATCTCAATTTTACATGAACACAATAGAAACGATGTTTTTCCTCTCTTCAAAGTTGGAGGTTCTGTTACTTTGAAAATCTAATATGGTTGAGATGAGCCCCATGTTGAAGTCTTGGTTTTATGTAATGTTATCTTTAAAAATGCAAAGACTTTTCTTAAGTTAAAGAACAATTTAAAATAAAGAAAAATACATTTGCAATAACATCAAAAATAACTTTGGAATAAGCTTAGCAAAAGTAGTACAAGATGTATTCATGAAAATGTACAAAATATTATTTTAAAGAACAGTCTAAATAAATGAAAAGGAATCCTATGTTCATGGATAAGAAGATTTACTCCTCTTAGAGGGTTGCACTCCCCTGGTCTAGCTACAGATTCAGTTTAAACTCTATACAGATCTCAGCTGGTTTCTCTGCAGAAAATGACAAGCTGATCCTCAATTCCACACAAATGTTAAGAAATCCAGAATAATATAAATAGTGTTGAAAGTGCAGAGCAAAGTTGGAGCGATCACACTGATTTTAAAATAGTGCAAGAGATGCAGAATCATGATACATAACATTGGCCTAAAGGGAGACAAATGAAACAATTTAGAAGCAAACTTTTACATATATGCTTAAGTGATTTTGATATGCATCACTATAATTACTTGCATATATTAACGGTTTCACTGTGAAACAGTTTCATGTATATCATGTTTAGATCATATCCACCCCCCCCCAGCTACTCTCTTTCTTCCCTATCTTCTCCTCTCTAGTGGTTCTGCCACTACAAATTGTCTTTATTTTTATTTCCTCCTTTTTATTGTAGATAGCACATCAGAAAACAGATCAAATTTTTCTTTCTGTGTCTGAATTATTTTTTAACATGAGGACCTCTACTTACATCCATTTTTCTGAATACTACATGACATTATTTCATCCTGAATTGCCACTACAGAAAATAGTATGGAAGTTCAACAGACAAAAAGTAGAGCTACAAATGATTCAGTGATTGCTCTCTTGAGTATTTTATACCAAAGGTAAAGGTAGTCAACATTCAAAGACACTCTTTCATATTCTTGTTTATTGTGGCACTGTCTCAGTGCTTTTTTGGCAAACATACCAAGAAATGTCAATGGAGAAATGCAAAGTGTTAAATAAGTTAAAAAGTAAAATAAAAGGTAGATAAAGGGAAACAAGAGACAGAACTTCTGCAAGTGGGAAGGGAGCCAAGAAATGGAAAATAGGGAAAGGAGGACAGAGAGGGAAATGCAAATAGAGTTAAATGTGAAATGTACTGTTAGACCTGAACAGGTCTATCTCAGGAGACACGCCGCAGAGAAACACACAGCACGGTATCGATGCAAGCTGCAAGAGGTTTATTTGGGGACCGGCGCCGGGACCGTCCTTACACGTAGGGAAGCAACGGCCTTGAAGGGAAAAATAGCATAGCTTATATACATGATTTGGTGGGCTAAGGGGTAGGTGGCCTGTCTTTGATTCAACAAGTCAAGAATGTTTAGCTCATTTCTCGTAGGAGGAAAAGGACATTCTTGGGTAACTTATTACTGGAATAGGGCAGTTGTCCTTAACATTATCTTATCTGTTTCTGGGAATGTGAAGGCTTTTAGCAAGAACTAGGTCTTGTTGACTTTAGAGACTAGGCCTGCTATTTTTTTCATTTCTGCTTTTTCTAACTTTGTGGTCTCTACCTTGCAATTCTGCATTTTTGACTTTTAATCTTACATTACATGTACAAATTATTCACAATGAATGTGATCATAATGTACAGCAAATATGAACTAAACACATGGAGGGGAGGATCTAGAAAAAAATGGAGGGAGGAAGGAGGGCAGAAGAAGGGGAATAAAAGGAATCAAGATAAGTCAATTACATGTACCTACTCCTTAAGATAAATATAAACTTCCATCTCTTATACCTTGTATGTCCACATGTGACTTTGTTCTTAACTCCCACATAATAGGTGACCATTACTTGTCAAACCTGCTTAGCTCTTATGGTAGATTTCCAGGTCAATTTACAGCATGTACTCTATTTAGGTATTTGTTTTGACTTTATGTTTATTTAAAGAGTCATTTGTTTAAAATTTTGGTTTTTTATATATATATATATATATATATATATACACATATATGCATATATGCATATATATGTTATATTTTTAAAGAAATACATAAAGGGTCTACTTTAAAGCACATATTGCTGCATCTTAGAGATCACAGATCAGTAAGTCTGGTGAAGGACAGCAAGTTGGAATTTTAACGAGAAATCTTCCTTCATCTGGTTATTCTTACAAGGCATTTATGAGCCATACTTTGGTTAGCACTAACAAAAGTTGCTTTTATTTTTTTTCCTCTAAAATAAGTAGAACTCAGGTGTAATTTTCCACCACTGCATCCCAAAGGCTCATGTGGTGAATAAGGCCTAATAAGCTCAATAATAGCTTGTTGGGTAAATTAAGAAGGAATGGAGGAAGTGAATAAGCGGTGTTGCCACTCACAGGAAAAGGCGGTACAAAAGAGTGACTCGTTTTGAAAAGTGATTCACAATTTGGTTCGTGAGTTTATGAGTCAGGATCGCCTGAAGGTAAAGATTTCTGAGCACAGTCATTTGCAAGGCAGCTGAGGCCATGAGTTTTTATAAAGCAATTAGTAGCCACAGAACTGGTACCAGGATCAGGGACAACCTGGGCAGAGACAAATTTAAGGAGAAGATGCAGGATGTTCAGTGAACTGGTTGAAAAAACATGCCCAGGAAGAACTTAGGGTAGAATCCAGTTCAAACCCAAGAAACCACACAGAGCTGCTTTCAGAAATGAAGACCGAGAATAAAGTCCAGGACAGTCACATTTCATAAGGAAAAGGCTAGAACGTGTAGAGTTCCTTGTGACTTTCGTAAGATAAACTGCTTTTCTACCAAGTCCTCTCTAATTCACCCTACTTCCAAGAGGTAGATGTATTCTTCCCTGGTTTTTCAATAGCTTTCAGGTCACAACTTCATTATAACTCTTCGGCATTGTATCTTGGTTACCTGTTGATTTGTGCATTTTTCCATCTGAAAATTAATTTCAAGAAAATGATTTTTTATTTTAACCCTGTATCACCTACATTGAGGCAGAAGATAAAGCAGACATTCCATGCGTGACTAATATATAAATTGCTTAACAAGCATTATGTATGGTAAACATGTCTGTCACTACAAGTTCATAAATGTTCTCTTCAGCATTTGGAGTAGCCTGCCTGTAGGCATCAGGTAGATGTGAGTACTGAGCTCGGCATTTCTGAAATATGGGGGGTTTCTTCTGGTTAGTTCATCCAGTGTTTCAAAGAAACTAATCTTAAAGAGACAAAGCCCCTGACACACACTCTGAAAGACTATTATTAGAAAGAGCTAACAGGATGAGATCTTTGAAAACGCTCTGTCAGCAGACAATGTAAAAGGCAAAACCGCATGACCTGTGATGAGGACTAAAGGAAAAATATGCGAAGAAGGAGCCCACTCCTTGGCTACAGGTAGAAAAAACTACATATACAACCCTTTATATATTTCATCCATATATATTTTATACAAAATATTTATATATATTTCATATATAAATAAAGTGTATATATGAAATATTTGTATTTCATATATATATTCTACTTATATAGTTTTTCTACCTATAATTAGTATAGCTGGTTTATCTGATAATCGTGAGCAATAGCAAAGAAAAAGCCACTGACTCTGGATTTATCCAGATCTGCTGTTTCTTTGTTTCTGTCTTCTCACATCTCAGCTCCTAATGATTGTTTCTGGTATGGACCACACGTGTTATCCCCCCAGGGCTATACAGAGACTGCTGGGAGAGAAGCTTCCAATTCTGCCATTGACCTTAGAGATTGTGGTGTCCAGAGTTTGAGTGCTGGGGATGAGCTGTGGGGTGAGTGGTTTAGGAGAAAGGGGGAGGTAGACATGTCTCCTTGATGCTGGGGTGCAGCAAGCCGTGGAGAGTCCTCGCCCAACATCACTTACAAATGCCCAAGGAGCACATGGTTTCTGTCAGAATGGTTTAGAAGTAGATCAGTCTCTCAATAGAAGGAGATAGCTTTTAACCATAAGCCATTAAGATATGATTGCATTACTACTTTCATGATTATAATTTAGGGAGCAAAGCTAGAATTTCAAACTTCTTTGAATAATTTTTTTTAGTACTAAGGATTGAACATTAGACTTTGCACTGAATTACAGTACCAGCCCTTTAATATACATATACAGATATACACACATGTACACAGCATATTAATGTGCACATATATGTACACAGCATATGAATATGTACACATATATGTACACATCTATGTGCATATAAATATACACATACATGTGCAAGTGCGTGTACATATATTTATATGTACACATATCTAATACATACATATAAACTATAAATATGTAAAGTATATAAAATATTTAACTTTTTTTTTCTTTTGAGAAATGTTCTTGCTATGTAGTCCAGGTTCAGACCAAGCATGCAGTCTTCCTGCCCTAGTCCCTTAGACTGCAATACAACTTTCCAGTGCAGGAGTAATCAATCTAAATGTTTACTAGAAAATATTACTTTAACTTCTCAGAATGGTTTGCTATATTTTTTCTCTTACCATGAGTATTCATAGCATTTATGCTTTTGAACTTAAGTCAATTAAATCTGAAGATATGACTTAAATATCATATCCAAAGTTATTACATTGTGTAATGCTATATCCAATTAAAAGTATATTTTCCTAAGTCATAAGTAGTAAAGACAGCTCAGAATTAGTACTCTCCAGTAGTGATTCTGTAAATTTTCAGAATATCCCATTTAAATATTCATATTTTATATCTTCTATACTAATTAGATTATCAGTACATACAAAAACATGAAACAATTTACATAAAGGATATCGTCATATTTTGAGCTACCCAGTAAATGTTTTTTTCTGTGTAAAACACTTCTACACTTCAATTTAAATCCACATACTCAATAGATACAACTCAATCCATAACTAATAGGAAGTAGAAAATCTCAGAACACTGAAAGGTAGGCAAAGGGGTTAGGAATGAATATTTTTTTGTGGCAGGTCACATTACAGTGCTAAAAACAATGTAAAGATAATAATAATTATAGTAAAGGCTAACAATTTTATTTCTGAAGGACATATTGCATGTCAGTACAGTCCTAAAAATTTCATAGCAAATGATTATAGCAAATCATGAGTTACCCTCCCCATTTGTTTTCATGGGTCACAGACCAAGAGATAACAATCTTTGTGCCACACAGCTGTTTAGTGAGGGTGGACAGATTCAAGCCAGGTGGGCCAAAGCTACACACTCAATGGCACTAAACCTCCCAATGTTCCCAGGTGGTCCATGATACACAGTGAGTAGCTGACACTTATGAATGAGGACTCCATTAAGAAGGTCCAGAATAGAAGCAGAGGAGATAGAAAGAGGCCAGTAGGTATACAGTGTTTAAAATAATAGTGGAATGAGAGGAAAGTGATCCTAGAGAGGAGAGACCTTGGACAGATGGAGATCTCAGAATGGGAAGTCTTTCTAGGATAATGGAGAGGTAAGGGTAAGTGTAAAATGGAAGTAAACAGAATATTCAAAGTGAATTATTATTCACTAACTTATTTTTTTTCAAACTGAACCTGCTATAGTTTATATATCCAGTGTGCCTAGTGGTTCCAATAATAAAGGTTTGATCTCCACAGTGACACTTTGGGATGGTTGCAGACGCCTTATGGTGTAGGGCCTTCCAAGAGCTTTCTACATCCCTGAAGTGTAAACTTCTGAAGGGTATTATGAGGGCCACCTCAGCCCTCTATCTCATTCATGGCTTTACTTCATCATAACTACTAGCACTGCTACGGAGCCCCTCATTGAATGTCTGAAGCATTGTCTGTCTGATCGTAAACCAGAATCTCTAGGATGATAGACCAAAATAAAGCACATCTCACTTTAAGTTTAGCATCTCAGGAATTTGTTATAATATCAAAAAGCTGACTAACGCAGTGCAAGAAGAAAACTCTTTTTTGAGAAAGAGTTTCCCTAGAGATTCTCTCCTCTCGTAATCATGACAGTGAAACTTGTCTCATGCTTGGATAATTCTCGCTCTTTCCTTCCAGGTAAGAATGTACTAAAAGATACAATACTGACTTATCATATTTTATTCAGAGCAGTTCTACGTGGTCCTCTTCCTGAGAGCTGCAGCAAAGAGTTTCTTTAGACAGGATGACTGCATTGGATTTGGAATGCAGCACTGGAAACAGGAGAATCAAGAGAAAAGGTAAACACTGAATTTTGAATCCACCCACCTTCCTCTCTACTTGGGTTATAAAATACTATCAGTCTGGCTTATATCCTCTCAGCAGGTGCATTGAAAACTCAAAAGTGGAGTTGTCTAGACTGAGTAATACAAAAAAAAGAACTAAATGTTTGAACATCAGGTAATTTTCCAGTGAGGTCCACTGTCAACAAACACATTCAGATGAAGAGTTATTTCAATCAGCTTTCCTTCATTCTAAAATATGAACAGAAGTTCATATTTTCAAGACATTTGAAGAAATTTTGCTCCATGAAAACAGACGTTAATGCAAAATACGCAAATAAATAAATGGAAAAACCAATTTGGAATAAATTGAAGCTATACAAAGAGAGAAATACATTTACAAATTTTTAATAAATTCATAGGGTTTACTTTAAATGCAAGAAGTAAAGAGAAAAAATTTGCTGTAAAAACATTCAGAAAGTATTAAAGAATTTGATGATTAATAATATATTTCTTTTTAGTTTCATTATTATCAATTACTATGTATAACCCATAATCAATTATAATTTCAAAATTGGAAACTCCATACAAGAATTAGAAGGTAAATTCAAAACAATTTATTAGTAACTAGACCCCAAATACATGGACAAATAAATCAGAACATAAAACAATAAAAGAATTAAAGAATAATTCTCAGATGCCTAAGGTCTATATAATAAAAATTGAAACAGAAAAGTGAGAAGTTTAAATTATCAAATTTTTTAAAAATTTTCCCAGAAGAAAGAATGTGAAATTCCAGATGAAAGGAACTGCTGAGGCCACCCACATTAAATAAAAAGATTGAACTATATCTTGTTGAGATTTCAAAATGCTGGAAATAAATGGAATCTTAAAATATTCTGGTGATTACCCCCAAAAATTTGCAAAGAATTAAATATCTGAAACCTGAAAACCAGAAAATGATGAACTCCTTTCTTATTTTCAAGTAAAATGATTTCCTAACCAGATGTTGGCAAATTATTTTTAAATATAATATTAAGATGTGAATGAGATGAAACATTTTTATACATTCAAGTTAAGAAGGAAAATGTATCTGGTTCTTTCATGTCAGGAAGCCATTGGTTGACAGGTTGCACCTATACAAGGGAAAGTGAAGGAAGGGAAGGAGTTAATAGAAGATCAAAGGAAGGAATTGATTAAACAGCCTTGCATAGGAGAGTTTTAGAAGTTAAAAAAACCAAACAAAATTCAGGTTTCATCAATGCAACAACTTTTTAAAAAAAATGAATACATGGGCCGGGGAGTTAGCTCAGTGGTTCCGGCGCCTGTCTTGCAAGCGCAAGGGCCCGGGTTCGATTCCCCGGTAACCACATAACAATACTGGGTGTGGAGACCCACACCCAGCAGCAACCAGTACCACATACCACAGTGCCGGGTGTGGTGGCTCACGCCTGTAATCCCAGCACTCGGGAGGCAGAGGCAGGAGGA
>PVIR01032222.1:0-18835 GCA_004026965.1 Petromus typicus
GCATTGGTTTGATGCAAAAGAATGATGCCCATGGTGAAGGAGAGGAGCACCTTGCTGCCAGTGGGCTGCACACTGGTGGTTCTGTGCTTCTATTAGAGCACCGCACGTTAAGAGTAAGAAGGCTAAGCGAGGCCAGGCGGCACATGCCTGTAATCCCAGAACTCTGGAGACCCAGTTGACGCAGAGGCAGGAGGACCCCATTTGATGCCATCGTGGGCCATAAAGATAGTTCAAAGCCAGCCTGGAGCACATATTAAGCTCTTGTCTCAGTGCCTTTCTCTAAGCAACAAACTAATATATGATATAGCCTCAAAGGGTCACTCAGTCAATAAAGAAGCTGGAATTCAAGTTGAATAATATCTAGTGCTGTCAAATCTAGACAGCCGAATAATTTGTATAACATGACTTTCAACCTCAAACAACCTAAGGCATGTCAAGCGGATAAAATTCCTCTGCTCAGGCAACCTCTCTGTATGTATTGCTTTATCTAACGCTCCTTTGACTATTAATCCTCAGATCTCTGTCCTACACCCAGGTGGCTTCACTCTTCTATGTTTTAGCCTTCCTTGTGTCTCTCCACTTGGACTTCCCACATGCACCTCACATTCCACGATGCTAAAATCAAATTATTACTCTCATTTTCTTTTTTTTTTTTTTTTTAGGTTTTTTGAGACAGGGTCTCACTTTGTGGTTCAGGCTGGCCCTGAGCTCAGCCTCAAACTCACATCACAGGAATCTTCCTGCCTCTGCCTCCCAAGGGCTGGGATTACAGGCGTGAGCCACCGTGCCCGGCACTGTGGTATGTGGTACTGGTTGCTGCTGGGCATGAGTCTCCATGCCCAGTATGGTATGTGGTTACCGGGGATCGAACCCGGGTCCTTGTGCTTGCAAGACAGGTGCCAGAACCACTGAGTTAACTCCCTGGCCCTATTACTCTCATTTTCATGAATGGAGAATCTGAAGCTCAGAGAAGTTAAAGAACTTCAGATGGGTTTCAGCGAAGAAATCCAATATGACTGACTAAAATTCATGTTCTTTCCATTCATATTACATTGGTTTGTATAATAATAGGGGAAAAACTACACCGTTACGTATTTGTTTTGTATCTCTGAAAGCAAGTACTAAGTTCCACAGGGGAACTGGTCTTTTCTGAGAAACAAATCTCTACTATGAAACTATTATCCTAAGTTTTGCATATGACATTTAGAAAACAAATTACTGGCACTATCAAGGGCTCAGAAGGTAAAAGTCCTTTCTCCTCTCTAGTCCAGGTTCCTGCTCTTTTAAAAATAAGACTTCCATGTCTTCATACACATGTGCTATTTCCAAAAGTCTATGGAAAACACTGTTCCATATAAGGTACAGACATTGTGAATGAACACTCATACCATTTAGCCTGTGTAATAGCTCAGCTGTTTTCCAACATCATCCTCCAGGACCTGCTGGACTCCAGGCCGATCATATATCTTCACGATATTCTCATCTACTCCAGGCACCCAGCCCAGCATGACGCACTTGTTCGCACAGTCCTGCCTTGTCTCTGCCAATACCAGTGCTTTATTCAACTGGAGAAGTGATCAGGTGAAAGTAAAACTTCTGTAACATATTTCCCTATGGAGGGATCTGGTGCTTCTCCCAAGTAAATTACTAACTACGTGAACTTGGGCAAGTCTCTTAACCTTTCTAAGTCTCAGTTTTCTCATCTACTAAAAAAGATATTAATAATATAATTCACCACTTTGTTATGAAAATTAAGAAATAATGTATGTAAAGGCAGCAGCCATATATACTGGGCGTTTAGTAAATATCTGCTCCTTCACTGTCATCCTTGGCTGGATCACGCCATCTAACCCCAGTGTATCCTGGGATTTACTAGTTATTACCAAGGTTCATCTTTTCCTTTCCTTTCTGATCAACCAAAGAATACTCTAGAAATGTCCATGGTGATTCTCAGTCTGCAGAACTGTACAAAGTAAGGCTGTATATAAAGTCATATAGAAAACCCAAATCACAAATCTATCATCATCCAGCTTCAGCTTACATCCTTCTCATGATATGGAGCTCATTTCCTTCCAACATTACCATTTCACCTTTAGTCAGTTCTGCTGTAACATTCACCTAACAATCCTAGTTTTGTCCCGAGGGCCGGGGATTTAGCTCAGTGGTATCATTCCTATCTTCCAAGCACAAGGACCTGAATTCAATCCCTGGTACCACAAAAAACAACAATGGGAAAAATGTGTTCCTTGGAGTCAAAACATACAGATTCAATCCTTTTTCTCATGACAAACCAAAAGATACTGGAAGACAATAGTTATGCCCCAATTTCACCCTCTGGACCAGGGTTTGCTTTTGAAATTCCATTTTGTCTTTGTCCTTCTTTAAAATACAACAGAGCACAGGACACAAGAGGGGTGTGGTGTCTACCAATTCAGAAAAGAATAAAATAATCACCTCCTACGTCTAGACTCTATGCTGTCATTGATGCCACCTGAGTTCCCACTAACACTTCTTTTGGCAGCCATGTTAAAAATGTACCCGACCTATAAAGTTGCTAATTTTAAATTTTTTGTTTGTTTTGGGCCAGGGAGTTAGCTCCGTGGTTCCAGTGCCTGTCTTGCAAGCACAAGGACCTGGGTTCGATCCACGGTAACCACATAACAATACTGGGCATGGAGACTCACCCCAGCAGCAATCAGTACCACATACCACAGTGCCGGGCGTGGTGGCTCATGCCTGTAATCCCAGCACTTGGGAGGCAGAGGCAGGAGGATTCCTGTGATGTGAGTTTGAGGCTGAGCTCAGGGCCAGCCTGAACCACAAAGGGAGACACTGTCTCAAAAAAAAAAATTTTTTTTGTTTTATGAAATTAATACTGACACACTCATTAGAGTTATTTTGTTGTGTATGTGTCATCACATATCGCCTTGAATGGTCCTGATCTCATCTGTTTATGAGTCATCTTGATAGTCTAGTGAATACTGCTTACGTCCCTAATTCTCTCATCCAGCTTATTACTTTCTCTCTCATTGTAGTGCTCTCATAGCACTTGATTAGCAGACTTGCTTTACAGCTCCATAAAACACATTAGTTAAAACGTTGAAACCACAACAGAAATAGATATGGAGTCTTATAGCTTACTGCCAAGGGCAGCTCTCTGCAGTAGTGAAACTCAATCCTTTCCCTGCCTCAGTATATCTGACTAACCTTGCAACCACCCATTCATATCAATTAGAGCCAAAAAAATTGGAGGCATCCAAGATGATGATATGCAAGTTTCCTAAGAGGGAAACTAAAATGAAGGTAAAGAGCATTACTCTGGATAAGCTGTTATCCAGATGCATCTGATAAATTCAGCAGCAAATGTGGCCTCCTCTTCCACACTTAGGAAGAATTCCTGCTCCCAGCAAACAGAGTCAATAGTTAACATCCTTTATAAATGGTTACCTCATTTATATTATGGAATTAATCACACAGAATTCATAGGGTTCTCATGAGGATCAAGTCACATAAAATATTCAGCATCATGCCTGACACATAGTAAGTGCTCAATAAAAATAGTATTTAAAAGTTTCAGAATTCAGCTAAAGGAACAATGTTCCAGCTCATGTTTCCTCCATTTTGTTCACTAAGATGTATTAAAAATAAGTCTTTGTCACGTTCCTTGATGCAATTTAAGTACATTATAATCATCACAGATCTACATCTATTCATCCAATGATTGTCAAAGGGGCCATGTTTCCCAGCAGACCAAACTAAGTACAGACACAGCTTCCCAATGGGGCTATGAGGGCCAAAATATACTGAAACTTAAATTTTTAAGCTGAAGCTTTTCTGCATGATCTGGCACTAGTTCCCTTTAACTAAGAGGCAGAGTAAGGATGTTCACATTCTTGAAGGCCCACGTCATTGCCTTTCTTGTTGCTCCTTTACCTGATCCTGCTCCTTTTGGGGAGGATAACAGAGTTCAGGTGAGGCAGTACAGGTTTGTTTTGTAATAAGATAATTCCAGCATCCTTATATACCACCATGTTTGCACCAATGTCTCTGGCATGACCCTGTCCCCCCACCACACACACACATTTCATCCCTCACTCTGGGTTGCTGGGGTTTACAGCACTGCATACCACATGGCAGGACTTCTGGTAGCCACAAATCCAAAGGAAAGTAGAGCAAGAACTGAATCTAGAATCAGAGTAGTCTGTGAGTCTACAGCACTGAAAGACAGTTTATGCTGTGTATTTTTGTAAGTGCCAATTTAGTGCCATTTATATATAAGTATAACAACTATTCACATCTATATTATCCACTATATTTTATAAAGTACTTCAATGAACAATTTAATCCTTGCTCTTCAAGACAGTTCAATAGCTTCATTTGGGTAAACTGCTGAAAATGTAAAAAGAAAAAAACAAAGATCTTTATCACATAAAATTGTTTATTGTTCCCATACACACACACACACACACACACACACACACACACACACACAAATAATCTCTAACACAATCCAGCTCAATGATGCAAAAATGTTGAACAGCAGCTACTTTGTACCAAAATGTATTAAATTCCAAAGTTTTCATATGTTAGAGTAGATGGTGATAACTTATTTTACAAATTAGGAAAACAAGTCTTTTCAAGGTTGGATAATTTGCTCAAGGTATATACAGAAAACAGCAGAGTCAGGACTCAGAGTCTGGATTATCTGATTCCAGACCTTCTGAAAATTTTCAGTCTCAACATTTGGAATTACTCTTCAACTGTTCTGACTAAAATGGCTGCCATCCTCCCTGTCCAAAAATAAGCAGTGGCTAAGTGAAGCCATCTTTCTAAAAGACACCTTTGATCTCACAAACTCCTTGGATAAGTACTCTCAAAAGAATCAGTTTCCTTTCTAGGAAGCCAGCTTTCTATCCTATGAAACTTTTCCTCATAGAGCCTCATGAGTCTACAGAAAAGATGGAGACATACTGCACCAAACACAGCTCCAACCCTACCTTCCATCTTGCAGCTTCACGTCACATGTCCTCAAAGCACCTGGTCTTCCCACTGTCCCACTGCAGAGACTTTACACAAATTAGAAATGCTGTAGTCTATGAAAACTTCGTTTTGCATCCTCCGTGTTTTTCAGTCCCTCCCCTTGACACCACAGTCCCAGCAAGGACAGAAACACAGCCAACAGACAGAGATTCAGACACTGCAATTCAATCTCCACATCAGGCTACAGACCAAGAAGATAGATAACCAGTACTATGGATGAGAGATTAGATACTAAACTTGGCCCTAATCCTCACCCTTTCCCTTGTGTATTTCTCTCCAAACTCAATTCTAACTGACTCATTCACTTTATGGCCCACGTTTTCTAGATAGTTCTTTTCTAATTTGCCATTGCCTCCTGCTAACTTAAGTAGAATTTCTAAATAACTAGCCAATATTGTGATTGTCCTCAGTTAGAAGGGTGAGAAGGACATGACTGTTGGCTTGGAATTTTATCAGTTTCAGCCTTAGGTGAGACCAGACTCAATGAATGGTCCCAGGAATTGGCTTACAGAGCCACAAATCGCTGGGGCCACAGAAAATCCAGTCTCAGGTCCAGCGACCTGAGGGCATTGGGTGGTGTCACCACATAGGCTGCTTCCCTGACAAATAAGGCAGAGACCCAAACCCTGCATTGCCTCTTCAAAATGCTCTCTCACCTCTCAAAAATTTTTAAAAATGAGTATGACTAACCTCTTCTGACCCTTCCTTCAACCAACCATGACTCTGGTATTTTCATACCTCCTTATTTAATCTGTGTTCTTTCCTAGTTCTCAGCTCATTTTACTTCTATAAGTACCTGGTTCCTTGCTTTGGCTTTAATCCAGCACAGTCTTCAGCCAGCTTCCTGGGCTATAGATCTCAGGCTCCAGCTCTGCAGAATTAGCTCAAACTGGTCAAAATAGATTTCAACTGGTCAGATTGGATTTTTCCTCGTCAGAAAAGATTTAAACCGATGAAGAACAACTTCTGACCATTTAAAACCTATTTAGGCCAATTTCCATTGCTAATGCAATGGTAAGCCACTGAGGGGATGGGGTGAAACAAGAAGATGAAGCTGCTAAATCTGCTTAGAAAAAACGGGGTGAGGGGGCAAAAAAAGGATCTGATGCTAAGGATCATACCATTCGTGGTGGTGATCCTGGAGAGGAAAGGAGAAGGAATTTAGTAGCCGGAGAGGTAGGATCAAACCACTGTGGACCCCGGGGGAGGGGCTAAAAGAAACTGATCTTCAGTGACGCAGGATCAAATCATTGGTGCGAGACAGGAGGGGGGACGATACTGATGCTCTCCAGATAGGATCAAACCACTGAGATGCGGAGGGAGCTGGACAGGGATTCTTTTCTATAAGATGCCTTCAACTCATTCCGAGGAAGGGTCAGACAAGAAGATAGAGTAAGAGCATAAAGGCTCTAGTAATGTGTGAAAAAGAGACCACAGTTCACAGAAAGGAGATGCTGTTCTAAGAGGCAGGACCAAACCACTGCAGAAGAGAGGGGAGTTAAAGAAGCTGACATTTCTTAAAACAAATTTAAATTTCTTACAGTAAAAGCGTATACAATGTTTTGTAAGTCATAGTCAAACTCTCTCTTATTATAAATAAATGGTATTTACATATATTACCTCATCTACTCTTTATTCTGCATTGACGACTGAGTCAGACCATCTTTCCACAAAGGCCTCTGCAGAAATTCTCAGCTACTCTGAATGGTTGCTAGGAAACGGTGCAAAAGTTGTCTGATGAAACTTGCCCTTTTGCCGTTAACACCTGAGGTTTTGAAAGAGAAATAAGTTGTATATACAAGAAAAAATTGAGGAGTAAACTGAGATAGTATATTGAGTGCTAGATGTGTAAGGATGAAAAACAAAAAGACTTTCAAAAACGAAGGAGAGAAAACAAGTGATTGGAAATGATTGTCAAATAGGGGAAATAACATTGACAAAAGCACAGTCCCACAGGTAAGTCTAAGGCCTTTGAGACACTCCTAGCAACATCCTTATGACCACACTCCTATGACACTCCTTAGTAAGTGATGCTTGAGTATGTTTTTTGAAAAAGTTTTAGTTCTAACTTCTTGGGCAATCTATCACATTTCCAGTAATAGTTTTATGTAACTCTGGTCTTTGCTTTTATTTCAGCCAAAATTTCTTCCCCATTCTTTCCAGTAACCTGAGTTCTGTCTTCTGGAGCAGGGGTTGGCAAACTAAGTCCTACAGGTCATCTCCAACCCACTGCCTGGTTTTTGTGCACACTGTGAGCTAAGAATAGTTTTTATAATTTTAAATGGTTGCAGAAAATCAAAACAATAGTATTTTTTTCCAGTTAAAAAAATTACATGAAAATCATGTAGTTTGGTTGGGATACAGCCCTGCTCACTCATTTACATGTATCTATGGCTTTCCTGCTACCAACACAGAATTGAGCAGTTGTATTAAAAATACTCTAACTCTTAAAGCCTAAAATATTTACTGTCTGGCTCGTTATAGAACAAATTTCCTGACTCCAGATCTACAACAAAAAGGAATCAGTTTTCAATATGATTCTGCTTCAGTAAAAATGAAACAGGTATTGTAGATATAAAAAGCGAAGAGAAGGTCAGGGATTTAGCTCAGTGGTTCAGGTGCTTGTCTTGAAAGAGCAAGAACCAGAGTTTGATCCCCTAGTAACCACATAACAATACTGGGTGTGGAGACTCACTCCAGCAGCAATCAGAACCACATACCACAGTGCCAGGCATGGTGGCTCACACCTGTAATCCCAGCACTCAGGAGACAGAGACAGGAGGATTGCTGTAATGTGAATTTGAGGCTGAGCTCAGGGCCAGCCTGAACTACAAAGTGAGACCCTGTCTCAAAAAAAAAAAAAAAAGCAAAGAGGACTGGGGGGATTTAGCTCAGTGGTTCTGGTGCTTGTCTTGGAAGCACAAGGTCCTGAGTTCTATCGCCGGTAACCACATACCACAATGCTGGGTGTGACTACTCACGCCCACCAGCAATCAGTACCACATACCACAATGCTGAGTGTGGTGGGCCACATCTGTAATCCCATCACTCCAGAGGCAGAGACAAGAGAATTGCTGTGAGTTCCAGGTTTTCTTGGGCTACATAGTGAGTGTAGGACCACCTTGTACTACAAAGTGAGACCCTGTCTCAAAAAAAAAAAAAAAAAGTGAAGAGACCTCAAATAGAATCTTCCATCCTCAAGAGGAGAGGACTTGTGCCAAAGTCTTCAGATCCAGAGTAACTTCAAGTCACTTCTCTTGGACTCTAAGAGAAAAAGACAAGATTTAGTTCATGTGGCACTCTACAAGTCTTTAAGAAGAATGAGGTAACACCTGAAAAGTAAGGTTGAGATCAGACTTGAAAGGGCTTGAACACCAAATACAATTCTTGGCCATGCTGCCAGCAAGCAAAGAGCTACCACTGGAACTCGGATTTGGGTAAGATTAATTAACAAAAGTAGAAGACAGGCATGATGAAGATAATTTATGCTTACAGATATTATCCTAGTTCTATTCCAGCTCAAGACAAGCTGTACTTGTCTGAAAAATTAATGTCATTCATGTCCAAATTGTGTAAACAAGATGTGAATGGAGGCCAACAATCTACAGTGAACCAAAGGTGTTATGTTGGGTCAGTTTGAAATGATTTCTACCTTCAAAGCATAAAAGTTTGGTCAACAAAGGTCATGGAAAATGGGCCTGGCTGTCTTCTTTCCCCAGAAAGACCTTGAGCTCCTAGAATAAAGAAATCACAGCAGAAATTTCTTTGCATTTTCATGGTTGGTAGAGATACTGACCCAGTGATTTAGTAGTCTATCAGTGTAGGGAAATGCTGTCTTAGGGAGACCTCAGGCACTTTGGGAACTGTGTCACCTGTTGCCACCTGTCTATCTCTCTAAACTGGAAAGAAGTGAGGCCTAGTGATACATTCCAGCCAGGCCTGGACTACAATGACTGTGAAGAAATGGTCTTAATGTCACAGTGTCCTTGTCTTGTCATTATACTTGCCTTTATGGGATCAGGGTTAAACGCCCTGGTCTGAAAGACAAAGCCCATGGTTCTTGCTGTCAGACATCTAGTCCCATTTTCCATAGCCTCTGTTGATCCTGGATCCAACATTCTCTGGCTGGACCCGAAAGATTCAAGATGAAAATAGGCCCTTGGCCTAAAGGGCTGGTTTTTCAAAAAGTTCTCTTTACCCCAATGACCAAAGCAAATGCTGCTTGCCAGGGCAAAAAGCCATGCAGCCCCTCCTGACCTTTGCTGGCCAGCACAAAGACGGTCCAGAATCAATAGTGCATAGACAGTTCTGCTAGTTAGTTCTTTCTCATTCCTCAAACATCAGGTTTCCCTTCACTGAATCTAAACAATCAAAGAATCCTAAATCAACTCAAGCCTCTAGGAAAAAGTCAAAGATCTCCCATGGACCTAAATTATAGAAATTTGCTATCACCTCTACCCTCTTCCTCCTCTGGAGGGTGACCAAGCCCATAGGCCTCCCTTAAGGGAGAAAAAAAAAGGCCTGCAGGAATGAGCTATCAACATCCCCTGCCTGGCTTGCAGACCAAGTTGAGAATTTTTTAAAAAGTCAGACTGACCTTCCTGAATTAAAGAGCCAGGCTTCCCCCATCATGAAGTGGCCAGAAGCAGGGGCCAAGTTGTGCCTGAGGGGACATGAAAAGAAAGGGGAGAAATGAGAAAGAAAAAGAGAGGGAGAGGCCTAGCCTACACGAAAGGAAATGCTTTTGATCTAACAAACAGAAATCTCATCTGGGAACGAGAAAATCTTGGTAGTGGCAAAGCTAGAAAATGGCACTATGCTAGTTAGGAAGCTTTCTTGTCTATATATACAGAAACGACTTTCCTGAACTATGTGCCTGATACTCCAGTCTCCCATAGTAATAATCATAGACATTTCATAACAATAATGACTATGATATAATTAGCACCAATTGTGTGACTGGCCATGCTTGTTCATTAAATCCCTCCAAGGTGACAGTGCACAGAGGTACTTCAAGGTATTTTAAATTATTTGTTAGGCATGGTGATTCACACTTATAATGCCAGCACTAAGGAGGCAGTGGAAAGAAGACTGTCATGAGTTCAAGCGCAGCCTGGGATACATGAATTCAAGGCCAGGCTGAACTACATGGAAAGATCTTGTTTCAAAGATACTCAAAAGAAGAGAGATCTAAATTTTTGATGAAACTAAATCTTGTTAACTATGACTAAGCTTTTGGTATGTAACTATTCAATAAATAGAAATGTTATATATTTTGGGGGGCTTTGGGCTGCTGTGAAAAAAATTACTGAGACATAAGGGTTCAGTGAATAAAGAAACTCTTGGAAACATCGGCTGCATGCATTACATGGATTTTTTTAATGTCATCCTCAGATGTTATAAGGTAGGTCTTCATATTGCAGGGATTGAACTCAGGACCTTTCACTTGCCAAGCAGATGATGACACCATTGAGCTATATCCTCAGCCCTTATTTGCATTTCTTAGATAAAGAAACTAAGATTCTAAAAGATTAATTTGCCCAAGATACACACATGATATGGTAATACAAATGTGAAATACTATAAGGACTGTACTCTTAAACTGTTTGCAATATTGTTTTCCCATAACTGGCTTTGCAAAAATTGCATGCATCCACTGTGAAGAATGCCTTCATAGGAGAAGGGACCTCTATGTTATGTAAATAGTATTCCTGTTATACAAGTTCCGAATTCATTAATCTCTAAAACACCACACATACCGATGAAGGCATAGGGAAAAGGATGGCATTGGAAATAAGAAACAAAATAAAACATGAAGCTAAATTCTGACTTCCTGTCAAGCTTTTTTAGGCAACCTCTTTTAGAAAAATTCTTGGGAGACTTGTTACGGTTCAGATGTGAAAACTCCACCTAAAGTCTATGTGTGGAGGGTTTGATCCCCAGTGCAGCAGTGATTAAGAGGCAAAGCCTTTGGCAGGAGATGGACTGTGAGCACTCGAACATCCTCAGTGGAGTAATCTACTGGTGGATTCATAGCTAATGGGCTACTAGGAGGTGGTGCACACTTAAGGAGGTGGGGCCTCACTGGAGGAAGTAGGCCACTGCAGTCACATCCTTGGAGAAACACTCAAACACAGTCCCCACCCCTGCTTCTGGCTGCTGTCAGGTAAGCAGCTCCTCCTTCATGTGCTCCCCAGTATGATGCTCTGCCTCATGAAAAGCCAAAGGGTAACAGAGTTTCAATCATGGACTGAAACCTCTAAAACCAAAAGCCAAACTAATCTTCCTTCCTTTAAATTGCTTCGCTCAGATATTTTGGTACAGGGATGGAAAGTTAATACATCTTCCATGCCTGGTAAAATCTTACCCTAAATTTTAGTTATCCTGATCCAAAAAGGTTTGTTTTTTGTGTCAGGGTGTAACAAGCAATGTCCATTACCTAATGGGATACACAGTAGCTCTAATTTTCATTATTTTCCAGAGGCCAACATGCAGAGGAGGGCGTACAAGACAATCACAGAAAAAGGAGACAGAGTCATCACTGAACCACGCTCGAAGCCTGCCAAACCTCTGGACTTTCCTGGTGTATGAGCCAATAAGTCCCTTTTGTTTTAGTCTATTTAAATTGGGTTCTTTAGTAATTTGCAACCAAAACATCCTTAGTAAGAGTTATTCCTAAATCTCTTAACACAATGCTTAATGAACCCATTCATTCAAACCCAGTTCCACTGTCAAGTTCCCACTGACAATTGCTCTAAACCACAAAATACAATTACGCCTCCATCCTTTGCATACTCAGATACCACTGTACATAACTTTAAGGAATAGCATGCCTTTGCAACTGTAATATAAATCTATAGTGTAAGGTGAAAGGGGACAATGTTGAGATTGTAACAAAAAAGTAAGGAAACAAATTTTATGTATATGGGTGGGTGGTAGGGTGGGTAGGGCTATGGGAAAAAATGAGAATTAAGTTGTGTCTTATACTGGTACAAATCCCCATTATGGAGTGCAATCATGATGTGCATATTTAATGTACCAATAAAGATAATTTAAAAAAAAATCTATAGTGCCTCATAAAATGCCTAGCATGTAAAGTGAATCCTTGGGTGTCCTGATCTAAAGTGAAAGGAAATATTAATCACTCAATTATGGTCATTTCAAGACTCCTCCTTCTGGTAGGCAGAATGATGCCTGACAAGCCCTCTAGGCACTGTAGGTTCAGAAGCTCAGGATCTTTACCTACCTCAGCCCTGAGAGCATGCAGAACAGATGTTAACCTCAGTACTTGTTCATCTTTCCCAGCATTCAACACCATGCACTAGGCTTGACAGAAGGTTGCTCAGACGATCCTTGGGTCCAAAGGAAACCAGCCCAGACAGTACAGTGAAGGCCACTACAAATGCAGTCAACAAACTCAACCCTCAGGGGAAGACAAAGATATTTTGCAGAAGATCTCAAAAATAAATCTCTTCAGTTATTTCCTTTGTATCCCATCTCTGAGTCTGCAGTTCTGTCACAGAAAGAAAATTGTATTTATTGATGGCTCTGGTTTTTCTCAAATGCCAATTTTTCTATATATAATATTTGCCTTCTCTTCTAAACTCCCACACTGATATACACATTTTACTATTAGGATTTTTCCCATTGACTTGACATTATTTATATACATGCCTGTCTTTTGCACTACACTAGGAGCTTCTTGAGGACCAATAATTGTGTTCTCTCAGTCTGCATCTCATGGACCTGGTACAGTACCTAAAAGAGAAGAGCGGCTCAGAATATATTTTCTAGGGCTGGGGATTTAGCTCAAGTGGTACTGCACCTACCTTGGGAGCACAAGGGCCTGAGTTCAAAAACCAGTGCTGAGAAAAGAAGGTGTTTTTTAAATGAATTACTACTGAATCTCCCCTAAAGTAATAGATTAGATTTTTTTTTTTTTTTTTTTGAGACAGGGTCTGGCTTTGTAGTTCAGGCTAGCCCTGAGCTCACTAAGTAGCCCAGGCAAGCCTCAAACTCACAGCAATCCTTCTGCCTCTGCCTCTCGAGTGCTAGGATTCCAGGCATGAGCCACCATGCCCGGCACTGTAGTATATGGTTCTGATTGCTGGTGGACCTGAGTCTCCATACCCAGCATTGTTGTGTGTGGTTACCAGGGATTGAACCTGGGCCCTTACACTTGCATGGCAGTCGCTGGAACCACTGAGCTAAATCCCCGCCCCCAGTAAGGAAGTAGAAACATTTAGGATGTGAAAAAGATGGTAGAAGTCATGTATCCAAGGTTGTCTTGCCCATTTACTAGACAGGTATCATTTGTCAAGTCTTGTAGCCTCCCTGAACCTGGATTTCTTTACCCTCAAAATGAGGACAATTATAAACACACTTTATGAAGGTACTGTAAAAAGAAAAATTAAGTGAGACAGCAATTATGAACATGATAGCTTGTGGGAAAACTGGGTTAATTTATAACACAATTTAATTTAAAATTTTTCATAATCCTTTATCCCTAGGGATAGATAGAGCTTTCTTCAGAGCTCAACAGTGTCTCATGGCACATACCTTCCCCTCAGGTCCACTTCAGTTAGCATCAACGCCACTATATGCTCGTGAGCATCTTCAGGTTAATGGTCAGAGAAGTCATATAGGAATGGGGAAGCAGATGGAGAAAAAGATCCCAGAACGCCAAACTAAAGCCTGCCAAACTGAACTACTCACTGCTTTTTATACAATTTGTATATCTTTACATTCCTGCAAATTTTTATACCTTTACATTTTTGTTCATGTTAATCCAGAGGTCACAAATGGCCTCCTTCCCTTCTTCTCCACCCTTTTTCTTCAATAGCAGTGACTGTTCATCAAAGCCTGGCTCAAACTCTATCTTTATAAATTCTGATGTACTAGCTTCCTTCTCTCACACACTTCTTTCTCTTTCATATTTCCTCAAGCACCTGGCTTCTATCACTTTTATTCCTGGGCAATCGTCTCTTTTCTGAAATATCAATGTAGTCTCCTTGCCACCCCTCCATGATATTGGAAAGGCAACTTTAAAAACACAGACCAGGGACTAGCACCTGAGGAGTGGTGCTTGGCCCCAGGTGAGAGGGTAAAAAGTCCCTGGAGGAGCAGCTCCCGCCCCAAGGAAGCACAACACAGAGCAGCAGAGACAGTGAAAACTCACCAACTGACTGGATTCTAGATGACTATGACACCCGAGGACAGAGAGCAACAATGCACCCATGACTATAGACCTAAGTCTGACAGTCCACGAGAATCCTCCACTTGCAGCCTGCGTACAGCACAGAACAGAGGGCTGAGTGATTGTGCTCCCCACCTATCAAGGGGAGAAAGGACATGCCTTGGCCAGAAAGGTAATCAGGCTAGGAGAATGCACACAGGTTCTGTAGGGCTAGGAGGACACATCAACGACTCATAAGCCCTAAAGCTAAGTATAAAAAGAATCATTACTAGCTGGGTCACAAGACTGTAGATCATGGGAAGAAACCACTCATTCAATAACATGGGATTTTTTTTTCTTTGCCTCAATTTATTTTTAACTTTTCTGCGTTATATTATTTTTATCTGTCCTTCAATAGGCTATGGGGGTTGGAGGTTTCTCTCACTTTTTTGTCTTCTTTTAGTTTCCTTTTAGTTTTTTATCTTGTTTCTTTCCAACGTTGTTTTGTCTTCCTTTTTTATCTCTGTTATTTCTTGTTTTTGCTGTTTTTGGTTTTGAAAATTTTTTTCTTGTTCTTTCTGGTGACTATTCTGTGACTATTAATTACCTTTTACCCTTCAATAAGATCTCCTATCTTAATTTTATCTCCCCCTTTCATACTTCACTTTTCAAATTTTGCTGTTTTCATTCTCTGTTTTCCCACTCCTTCACCATTATTAGTATAATGTTGTTGAATAATGTTCTATTGTAAGAGCGGCAGCATTGTTTCATTTAGTAGATATTTACTGTAGATCAATGCATGGTTTATCTTAGTGCTTATACTATAATTTTAGATTTTTTTAAATCTATACACAAGAGGTACTTTATTCGTCCTTAGGGTTTGTAATATTCAGTTTATATTTAATGCTACAAATGTTGCTGATGTTATTACTACATCCAAGGTGACATAGCTATCACTCTTCATTTGTTTTCTTGACATGCCAATAGTATCTAGTTTGCTATGAGGTCATTAACAATCCTGTGGCTCATTCTGGGACAACTGAGTAGTGCTGCCACCTTCCATCTCAACTGAATGGAGGGAGCTGGGTTCTAGGACAGAAGCAAAGGCCAGAAGTTACCCATGCTCAGAAGACACCACTGAGCAGCAGACATTAACTAGAGAGGTCTCTCTGCTACAAACAAAATTTCCCACTACAGTAAACTCACACGCCTCCACACAAAATAGACAAACAAACAAAAGTAGATCATAAGAATTACAAACTAACAAAATGTCTTCCCAAACTCCCAACTCCTCCCCAAGCTAAAACGCAGGGTGTGAAGGAAGGCAAATAAATATATTTCACTCCATGAATTAATTCAAATTGCCTGCAAGTAGTTATTTGGAATACTACATTTTGAAGGACTGTAAATTGCATCCAGTTTCACTGGGAAAGAATATGTCTGATTAACAATTTCTGCCAGGAGCAGTGGGTGGATCTGACAGTGGCGATCACAGCGTACTGACTCTAGACAAATGGAACACTTTTGTGTGCTACTTCTTGGTCATAAATAACTCCCCTCAACCAGGGGACAGGGTATAAACGACCTCTTGGTTCCTGAGTACCTACAAAATTCTTAATTATCCTCTTCAGTTAAATTCAAATATTATCTAGTATGAGAAGCTTTGGTTGATCTTCACATCATTCCTTCTCTCATGTGGCTACTCAGAACAATTTGTTAATAAACAGAACTTGCCGTTTTTACTCTTTTAATTTTATTTTTAAAACTAAGAGGGAATATTAAAAATGATTTTGTTTAAAAACTGAATTATACAGCTGGGGATTTAGCTCAGTGGGTCCAGCACCTGTCTTGCAAGTGCAAGGATCCGGGTTCGATTCCCCAGTAACCATATACAATACTAGGCATGGAGACTCACTCCGGCAGCAATCAGTACCACATACCACAGTGCCGGGCATGGTGGCTCACGCCTGTAATCCCAGCACTCGGGAGGCAGAGGCAGGAGGATTGCTGTGATGTGAGTTGGAGGCTGAGCTCAGGGCCAGCCTGAACCACAAAGCAAGACCCTGTCTCAAAACAACAACAACAACAAAAAACAACAACAACAAAAAAAAAAACCACCCTGAATTATAATTCTATTAAGTTCTGATGCCATGGAACAAGTGGCGGTATCATAGTCATCACTTTCTTATTCCAAGTCTCTGGCTCAGTGCCTTGAACTTTCAGGATGTGCAGTAAACATGTGCTTAACTAAAAACAGGCCCCACTGGATGGGTGCAGGGGCAGGGGAGAGAGAAGAAAGAGACCCGATGACTACATCAAACATAGCGTCTTGCCCTGGGGACTGAGGAGACAGGGTCATGTGCACAAGTGCGTGTGAACACTTCTGAGTGAAGGAAGACAAGGAGTACTGACTACAGTAGGTACAAAGATACATCTTTCCCTCCATATGCCTTCTGCTTCGGGTTCCAGTGGCCTCCCACTGTTCTCAAGAGTCCTTCTTGTGGTATCCCACAATGTGCCATGTGTTTTTCTCAAGGAGAGTCTGGCCTCTGCTGGTAGAATATACCTAAGAGATCCCTAATGAGGGCTTCAGTGATCCCAAAGCAGCTAGTTCAGGTGTGGGTGCTTCCCAGGCATTCAGATGGGTTCGGTTACTTATGGTGTAATAAGTCAGGTAACTATGAAATACTTGGTCCACTTATTACTGTCCTTCAAAATCAATGAGGAGAATGTCTAGGCAAATTCTCTGTTGAAAAGCTAAATTCTTCCATCTCCATATTAATCTACTCAGAGCTTAATTCTGAAAGATGGCAATGATGGCTTGTGCCTGGTAGTTGGCACATTAGACCAGTTTGTATGACTAGCAGGGAACAGTGGGGAATTTTGTGAATCTATACCCACATTACAAATTCTTATTGTGACTCAGCCAACAACTTGCTAAAGGCTTCTGGCAAATCTTTCTCCCAAGTCATACTATCTATTTCAGGAGAGAAGTAAGCTAGAAAGTCTCTAAAAGCCCTTTCAGCTGCAGGTTCCATTTGATTTATTTTTTTTAAATCTTTATTGGTATATTAATGCAAGCATCATAATTGCACTCCATAATGGGGATTTGTATCAGTATAAGACACAACCTAATTCTCACTTTTTCCCATAGTCCTTCCCACACTACCGCCCTCCCAATACATAAAATTTGTTTCCTTACTTTTTTGCTATGATCTCATTATTTTCCCCCTTCACTGTATTTTTCTTTGAGCATTATCCATTTCACAACATATAACATACAATGCTACGACTCATTTACATCTTTATTTTCTCATACCAGAGAAAAGATGTGATATGCACCTATCTGTGCCCTGTTTATTTCACTTATAAGGATATCCTAAACATGTGTCCATTTAAGTAGAAATGATTTAAACTTATCATTTTTTATGGCAGAGTAATACTCCATTCTGTAGAAGAACCACAGCTTTTATATCCAGTCTCCAGTTGATTGACATTTGGGTTATTTCCAAAATATAGCAATCACAAATTGGGCTGCTATAAACATGGGTGCACATATGTCACTGTGATATGAGTCTTTTAATTCTTGTGTGTATATACCTAGCAAGGCAATGGCCAGGTCAAATGGGTCCTCCAATCCTAGCTTTGTGAGGAATCTCTAAACTGATCTCCACAGGGGTTGTACGAGTCTACAGTCCCACCAACAGTGGAAAAGGGTTCCTTCTTTTCCGTAGCCTCGCCAACATTTGCTGTTGGCTGAATCTGAAATGGCAGCCATTCTATGTGGAGTGAGATGAAATCTCAGTGTTGTTTTCATCTGCATCTCTTGAATGACTAATGATGTTGAGCATTTCTTCATATGCTTCTTAGCTGCTCTTACTTCTTCCTCTGAAAAATATCTGTTCGTTTCAGATGCCCATTGTTGAACTGGGTCTTTAAATTTGGTGCGCTGATATTTTTGAGCTCTTTATATATTCTAGATAGTAGCCCTTTATCTGAGGAACAGCTGGTAAAGATTTTTTCCCACAGTGTTGATTGCCTGTTTGCACTGTTGGTGGTTTCCTTTGCTGTGCAGAAGCTTTTTAAAAGAATGAGGTCCCATTTGTTGATTTCCTTAGCCATTTCCTGTGCTATAGAAGTTTTGTTCATGAAGTCTTTCCCTAAGCCAATGTCTTCAAGAGTTTTACCTAACCTGTTTTGCAGTAGGTTTAGAGAGTCTGTTTTAATATTTAGGTCTCTCATCCACTTTGATTTTAGCTTGGTACACGGTGAAAGAGTTAGATCTAGTTTTAGCCTTTGGTAAGTTAAAGCCCAGTTTTTCCAGCACCATTTGTTAAAGAGGCTATCTTTCCTCCATTGAGGATTTTTGGCTCCTTTGTCAAAGATGAGGTGTCTCAGTGTATCTGGAGTAGTTTCTGGATCTTCTAGTCTACTCCACTGATCCTCAGGTCTATTACTTTGCCAGTACCACACAGTTTTTATCACAGTGGCTTTATAGTATAGTTTCAGGTTTGGAGTTGTAATACCCCCCACCATGTCCCTGTTGCTTAGAATTGCTTTGGCTATTCTAGGTCTTTTGTGGTTCCAGATGAAAGTTTGAATTTTTTTCTCTAGATCTGT
>PVIR01032223.1:0-18828 GCA_004026965.1 Petromus typicus
ACACAACTTAATTCTCATTTTTTCCCATAGCCCCACCCACCCTACCACCCCCCCATATATATAAAATTTGTTTCCTTACTTTTTTGTTACAATCTCAACATTGTCCCCTTTCACCTTATTTTACATTGAGCATTTTCTATTTCACAATATATAACATACAATGCTAGGACTCATTTACATCTTCATTTTCTCATACCTTGAGGATATCCTCATAAGTGAAATAAATAGGTCACAGATAGGTACATATCGCATCTTTTCTCTGGTATGAGAAAATTTTTTTATTGTTTTGAGATATAGGCATGAGTACTGATCAGTCTCTTTTGCATTTAAGTGTGGCCACAGGACAGAGTCTGGTCGATGAATATGAGGGGCTATACCTTACATGCATCAGGCCTGGTCAATGGAACCTCTGTCTCTCCCCAGGTCACCTGTGAGATGACAGCCGGCAAACATTCCATCCGTAAATACCCCTTCTTTGTAGGGTATCAGATGATGTACCTGACTATAATATCAACTGTTTGTAGATGTGTTTTCCTTCTATTGTTTATAGCTTGTTGCATATTTTTTTAGTTTTAGGATGTCCAAAAGAATGAAACTCCTAAGGTTATGAACTCATGACTGACAGAACAGACTGGGCCCCAGATATTTTTTTCTGTTTGGCTTGTGCTATAATTAAATATGACTTGAATCCTGGTTTTCTTTTTAAAAAAAAGTGTTCTGTTTTGTGCTGCTATAGGAGAATAGCTGAGACTGCATAACTGCTAAGAGGAAAAATTCATTTCTTACAATTCTGGAAACAAAGATGTCCAAAATCAAGAGTCCTACATCTGATGAAGGCTATAGAGCAGCTTTATCCCATGGCAGAAGACAGGAGGGCAGGAGAGGACCAAAGGGCAAAAGTATGACCTGGCAGCCTGAAACTCTCTTCTGATTAGCGTTAATCCATTCATGAGAACGGAAACCTTAGTGTGGCCTATTAGACTCACCTCCTAATACTGTCACACTAGAGATTAAGGTTATAGCACATGGTTTGGGAGGAACACAGTCAAATCATAGAGTTTATTACAAATTTTAAAACACTGGGGAGACTGACTTCAGGGCTTTTACACTGAGGTACTTCAACAGACCCTTACTTGTTATTTTAACACAAATTACCAACTCACTAAATTGCCCAAGTTTGGGCTAGAACTAATGATCCTTCTGCTTCAGCCTTGCACAGTTCTGGGATTATAGGCATGTACAACCACATCAGCCCATAACAGGTTTCTAACACTGTGGATGGCAATTTGATTGTGCTGAGCTGTTCGTGTAGCAAATATATATTCTCTTCTTGCATCTTTCTCCATTTTTACCAAGTGTGTTATGACCATCCATCCACCTCCTTCATTTAGTTTCACACCAAGTTTCAGGATCTCTAGAGCATGTCAGAACTGTTCTTTAAAAAGGTTACTTATGTATAGATATTTTGCATTGTTTTCTTTCCCCCAGTGATACTCCAGGGCCATTCTTTCTCAGTGTGACGGGATGGCTTCCTTTTACTCAGCTTACATTCAGCATTTGCTATATTTCTTGGTGTAACATAGGGTACTGTGCCCAAAATTTTAACTTCTCAAGCCTCTCCTAGGGTCTGTTGCTTGGAAGTCTTTGAGTTTAAGACGTTCACAGTGAACTTTTTCTACTCACTTATTTCTTATCAAATTACAGCCTTGAGCTCTTGTTTAGCTCTAGAAGGTGAGGAGCACTGTGACAAAATGATTGAATGACTGAGAATTATGACCCAGCATTTGGCCTAGAGTATGGAACTCTCCTTACAACAGACCCCACTTTTCCAATGTGGTGAGCAGCAGCAATGAAGAGAGAACAGAAAGAACACCCTGTCAGAGCTCCTCCTGTAGACAGGTTAGTGTGGCTCACACAAGCCTGGAGAGAGCTTTCCTTTAAAGGTGGCTGGGAACTGAGAAATGTTTCGTTCAATGTTTTCTAGGAGGAAAAAAAAAAGCAAAACTTGTCTTAAAAAGCACTTGAAGTTATTAAATTTGCTATTACATAAGCAGCATGCTTTAAAGTAACAATTCATATGAACAGCATACTCTTTATGGAGTAAGAAAATGGAGAGATTTGTTTAAATTCTTCAGTGAGTATCTTTCTTTTAATTTTAAAGAGTCACAAAAAATCAGCCTTTTCTCATAGCTCTCTCTTAATGAATTTATTCAAACCTAAGTTTCTTTCTCTTGAGTCTAAATGATTGATTCAACTTACATTAAGCCAGACCCAATAACAAAAGTGGACATTATTTAATGAAAATAATTTCAAAGTCTGGCAATGTTTTACTTGAACTTTCCTCATTTTCATTCAGCACACTATTCTCCACATGGCCTCTGAAGCAGAGTATGCCCTTCATATGACCTTTCTCCCTGTCAAGCCAGCCTTGTGCTTGCAGGCATGTCATATTTTGTCACCCAGCTAGCTCATGTGCTTCTGTATAAATGACATCACAGTTCTTTATCTTTTGGACTAGATGTGTAGTTTAAGGTGCAGATTCCTTTTCTGAACAATTGAAGGCAGCCTGTATATCCATGGTAGCCATTTAATGACTGAGAAGGCCAAGCTCTAAATGTGCAGAACTGGTTGTCTGAATTGCAGCCTGCTCTACCTGCCAAGCCTTTATATACAGGTAGAATTTGCTCAGGCAAAGCAGCTCCTACAACATGTGATAAACATTGCATAGCCTATCTCTTTAACTTCTGGGGCTGTATTCAATACCAACTGGGCACTAATTGGGATTGTACTGAATCTCTAATATTACCAGTTTGGGTAAATCTCAAGTGCTAACTAAAACATTTTTGACATATTGCAATCTTGATTTTCCTTCCTTTCTAAATATGTGCAGAAATAGAATAAATCTTTATTGCACAAGCACTGTAAATGTGGCATTAAGAATAGCCTGGATGGTTCCCTGAAAGCTCAGGAATTAGGTAATACTCTTTCCACTGCTAGATATGACAGATGACAGGATTAGAGAGATAAAAATAACTCATACCACATTTATTATACAGTTTTTGGTAATAAACAAATGTAGGATTTGGATACAAGGTAATTTATATGTATATTTATATTGGTGTACATATGTTCCTTTTTATGCATGTTTATGGAATTTAGCTCATTATTCCATAATTACATATGCATAACCATAACATAAAACCTTCTACAGTTGATTAACAAGTGAAATCCTGGATATGACAAATGAATCTGATGACACATCCATGTTTAGCATGGAATCACCTATGCTAGTCTCTGTGTTAGTCATTTTTCCATTGCTGGGGCACAGGACCAGACATCTGTCACTCATATAGTACAGATGGGTTCAGTACATGGTCAGCTGTCTCCAAGGCAGAAATATTGTGGCAAAAAAAATTGATGGAGGAAAGCTGCTGACCTCATGGCAGCCAGGAAACAGAGAGAAAAGTGAGCAGCCCAGGAAGGAGCGACACCCTCCAAAGACACACTGCAGTGGCTTACCTTTTCCAAACAAACCCTATCTCCTAAGAGCAGTTAGCTGTGAACCCCTCAGTGACTCAGCCCACTGATGGATGCAGTGCTCTGTGATCTGGTTACCTTCCAAAAGCCCTGCCGCTGAACACATGAGATTAGAGGGGCATCTTAGGTCCAAATCAGAACAGCTGGACATCAGATCTGGACCTCTGATTATTAGTGAGGTTGAAGTAGTTGAAAATTATTGCTGGATGTTTTTAATTCTTGAAAGAATAAGAATCATCTGGTGAGCAAAGAGATTTCTGAGTGTTATAATAATTAAAGTGAACAAAACCTGTAATTTTCTCATTCTATACTAATGTGAACATCAGTGGTCATTCAGGCAGATATAGAGTTGAAACAGCAATTCTTCTTCTGACCTTAGGTATTTGGTAACTTAGTCTATTTATGGTCCCTCTTGGTTTCTGTGCTGAAACCAAATCACCAGGGTGGTAGTTTGGACAAAGCCTTTCGGGAAGTGATTAAATTCTGAGGGTGGGGACATTATTGACAAGGAGTAGTGCTTTAGTAGAACAGGTCCCAAAGGCAGCAGTGAACCATGAAGTGGACCCTCACCTGCCACTCAGTTTGTTAGTGGCTTGATCTCTGATTTCTCAGGCTCCCGATCTATTAGAAATAAACTCCTGTTGTTTATAGCCACCAAGATTACAATATTTTATTGTATTTGCTCAGAGTAGGACAGTAACTATTTTTTAAGGCAATAAGACCAGTAGAACCATACAATATGATTCGAATTTCCCTTGAGGGTATGTTTTTGGTATAAAACTTTCATGTTTATAAGACAGAAATTTAAATTCAGAGTTCATAAAAGCTAAGTTATATTCTCATTTTGAATTTCATGCAATATCTAGTTAGTCCATATGAAAGCCATGAAAATCCAATCTCATTTGTGTCGATAGAAGTTGTTCTGGAGTGTGGCCATGCTCATTTGTGTGTCTGCATCTCAGCCTGTTTTTGTGCTGTAGTAACCGAAGTAAACAGTTTAAACAACCCAGAAGGAGGAGCCTCCCAACTAGGGGACCAGCTAGCTGCCTTGTGATGAATGGTTTGTGTGATCATAAAACAAGTCTGATATATTAGGAAAGGAAGCTCTAAGTGAAAACTTTAATGTGAAGATACATGTACAAGTTCTTCAGGAAGGAAATATACTCTTTCTTCTAAGTATCTGATGACATTCTCCTGGTTACAGCTTTGTATCAGATTTTCCTTATATTCTACTTTGCCACTACTGACCTTTGGTTTGCACGTTTGCTCTGTACCTTGAACTAGCGCATGGGTTTCTAGCTAGTGCTTCCTACACTGTGAGTCTTTTGAATCATGTAGCTTTTACAATTCATTTTGCTCTGTTATCTTTTTTCTTTTAAAGACATTTGGCAACTTAGCCTCCATATTCTGTGTCCATGCCCCTTGAATGTGGAGTCTTAATGAGACTTAGTTCTTTTCATTTGCTGGACCATTCAGCAAAAGCAGTATGACTATTAAAAAATGACTCTGGCCTCACTCCAGGGTTGTTTATTTCCTTTGATGCTGATGGGGTTTTCAGGGCAGGTCTGGTTACTTTCTATAAGTTTTTTGGTAAAGAATTTTCAGATGCAGATTCTGGAGCTGGAGCCATGGGTCTTGTCTGCTGCACTAATGAAGTCAAGTAAAGGCAAGGATCCGTGAACAGCTCTTGAGAGCTTCACTGCACTTTGAGGAGAAGTCTCTATTGAGCAGATGAATGTCAGAACAGCCCGACTCTTCAAGTGAGGCTTGAATGAAATTCCCCTCTTGTCATTCCTCATGATAAACATGTTGTGGCTGATTATTAAGAATGAAACTAGACCTTCTCCCAAAGCCATAGGGGAAGCCAAGAAAGGGCAGCAGTTGGGGAAATAGTGTGTTTTTGTAAAATTACTTATAAAAATATTGATAGCTAATATTGTAAGTATTCAACATGTAAAACACAATATTTTGAAGTCCGTATACATTGTGGAATGTTAAATCTAGGCAGCAATTGTGTTATCTCCCATAGTCATTGTTATGGCTGTAGCTATATGTCTCTCCAAACCCTTGTGTGCTCACAGGTGAGGCTTTTAAGAGTGGCTGGATCTAGGAACTGTGATGCTGGGATTGACTCATGATGCTATGCTAAGATTAAGGCTGCTCGACCGTGGCTGTGAGTGCTGCTCACCCCAGTGTTGGGCAGACTGGATAAGATATAAGGTACAGTAAGAGGGTCTCTGCTTGTCATTTGTCACGTGCTGTTTGCTGCCTTCTGCCTGCTGTGCTTTGCCATGTTTCTCCTGTGCAACGCACCTCTGGCATGCCACTCTTTCTTGGAAGTAGCCAAGTAAGAGCTGAAACATCTACAATTAGAGAGCCAAAATAAATCTTTCCTCTTTTAACTTTGAATGTTGTATATTTTGTTTCAGCGATGAGAAAAATATCATGACAGCCATTTTTCTGCAGTGAGAAGAGAATGAGAGCAAACATCCACTACCTTTGCATTTTTAGAGTTTAATAAATCAACATGAATTGTAGTGGTCTTATATTACATGATGTTTAAAGATGAGGCTTCTTTCCCTGTCCCCAAAGTCACTCACTTACAAACGTGTGGGTCTTTTTGTGTGGCCATTCACCGATATACTTTATAATACAAGGTAATACTTTAAGTAGAGTGAAAAGAGTTTGGGTGCTGAAATTTGAACAAAGGATAAGGAAGAGAAGTACTTTGTCAAACCTGCTATGAACACCCCACAGCTCTCTGCTATCAGTGTTCTGCATTTCTGTATCCTCCTGGTACTTTCTGGCAGGTAGTCAGCTCGAGGGCTCTTCTAGCCTGGAGACACTGCAGTGGCAGAACCATAGCATGTCTGCTGTTGGGCTGAGGCTGAGCAGTACCCCCTCCTTGGCTGAACCCTTCTAGCTGAATGAAATCACTCTAGAAAACAAATTTTGCTTTAGGGCTACTTGTCACCAGTAACAATCTAATTTTACTTAAAATAGACTTTTCTGACAAGTGCTACAGCACCAAAAATTCAAACCAGTCTGGTACTTTTTTTAAAAAAATAAAATCTACCCAGGACATAAAAATTCTAATAATAGCTGGGCATATAGTAAGCAGTTGATAAACATCTGCTCATTGAGCCAAGGATTCCTACAACTAGCCTATGGAATTTTTAGATGATACCATTATTTTTTCCCTTACATTTCATTGAAGGCTGGCCAATTTTACATAATCATACATATAATGGAAGCTAGAGGGTAAGGAATGCAAAATATTTCTGCACCCATTGTACTGTGCCCATGGATTGTTAGAGCCTCTTTGTGTCTCAAATCAAGGTTGTAAGTCCATTATCTCCTGTCCTAACCTCTTAGAAAAAAGTACGTGTCAGTGGAACAGCTTGGATGAGAGCAACAAATTAATTCTCAGTGAAAGGAAATCTTTTAAGATACCTGGACCAATGCAAAAAAGGACAACGAGCAGAGTCTTCCAGCTCACCTGTAAAAGAAAGGATGGTTTTGTGAAAAGGAGAGTAGTGTGTCAAGGAGGTAGTGAGTCTCCTAGGACTTAGGTAAGGTGGGCAGTCTTACCTGAAAGAACAAATATTTTCTGTACTGTTATCATCTGTGTGCTCGAGTATAGAGAGAACAAATCTTTGGCTTCAAGGAACTTACAATTGAAGGAAGAAAGAACATTTCAAACAGAGCCATTTATATGTCACATTGAAGATAGAAATGATATTATAATGTATATTCATCCTCATTGAATTATATGAGTGAAAATTGGTCCTGTGATAGTTTGAATTGTATTGAGAGAGTTCTTAGGTGTTCATCTGAAGTCACCTGTACCAATCATCCAGCCTGCAGTTTTGGGCAATAGAAGGGATGTGGGAGGTTCTTGCTAGCTGTTGCCTAGAGATTCAGCTCCAGCCCTTGGGGAGCAGCTGTGTGGGTTCAGGCACTGAGAGAAAAAAGCCTGTCCCTGGTGATGGCTCTTCCCCTTCAAGGTTGCTCTGTTTCTCAGTGAGTAGAGACTTGTCCTCAGGATGCTGAGAATGAATTTGGAGTACTTCCTTCTGGATAAAAGTTCTGAATTACAAGTGAAAGAAAGATCACTTATTCAGGAAATGTTTCTATTTCAAAACTAATAACTGAAGCAATATATAGAGGTAAATCACCATTGGATCTTTGATGCAGTGTATATTTGCTGGAAAATTGAAAGGACAAATGTATTAAAATGAAGTATCATGAAAGGTGAAATGCTTCTTGATGTCATGTGTTAATAAAACTGACATGTATAGGATCAATATTTGACAGGATCATTATGAAATTAACTCTATTTTTTGTCCCAAAGGAAGAGTGATTTAATACTTACAACTGATGCCTGTTCTTATCAAGATGCAGGAACACTTTCTTGGTCTATTTGCTGAGCAAATTAAAGAAAGACAATTTAAAAAATTATATGAACTTTTTGCAAGATTTATGAAGGATATAATAATCCCTGAAAGGTTAGTAATCATAAAATGCATATTTCTTTAATTCAAGCTAATGATTGAAACCAAGTCAAAAATCTCTGACCAGTCAAGAAGGACACACAGTCTGTAGCAATGAGTGACAGTAAAGGCTCCAGAAGGTCAGAATGGCCCACTCACTACACTATGACTCACAGGCTGGAACTTTGCTGGATGCATAAGGGACAGAGGAAAACAATGTCCCACAAGGTCAAGACCAAAAGAATAAAATGCATCCACATTTTTCTGGTGACTTCATCTTTCTTTCTAGGAAATTTGGCCACTGAGGTAACTTTTCTACTCTGTAGTGTTTTCCTTCCTATCTACCATCCTTACTCATCCACTGTTATACCATCTAATCCTGTCTGAAATACTCACCAGTTACATATGCTGTAAAGGCCCCTTCCTCTTTTTTTATGCACAAGACAAAAGCCCTTGAGGAATTTAGCTCCCTAGGGCTAAAATATTCCTACATAGGATGTGAGAGGTCTAAGAATGGATCTGAGAAGAAACAAAGTGAGAATTGGTACTGTGATAAGAGATAAAAAGTCATGGTTATACAGGGAGAAATGTGAGAGGGGAGAATGTTTTCTTAAAAAAGTAAAACCTAGATAGTATGTAGTATATTGTGCCAATAGAAACAGCAAGTGGAAGCCATGAGGCCTCCTACTTTGAAGACTTCCTGGTTACAGGAAGGAGTGGCTGCTGCCTGATCTGGCAGAATGGCCAGAGGCTCCTGGGCTTGTTAAGGTGCCCACAGCCTCTGCTCTCCTCTAGCTCAGGAGTGAATAAAGTGCCACCAACACAATGACTCTGAAGTGAACCTTTCTGTTCTGAAAAGATGGATTAAAGCAGGCTCAGCATTTCAGCCCTCCTTTTAGTTAAGTATTGGGTCTTTAGAAAATGAAGGAGAGTTCTGGAGAATAAGGTGTATGTTGGTCACTTTTCTCTTGTTGCTGAGACAAAATACCCAGCACCTAAATTTAGAGTAGGAAAGGTTGATTTAGCTTAGAGTTCATAGACTTTCAGTCTGTAATTGATTGGCTCCAAGGCAGGTGGCAGAGGGGCAACAGTTCATGGCTGTGGAAGACATCAAAGGAAACAAAGAACCTTAACAGTGTCTTCCTGCCCCTTATTTCTTATCTAGACTACAGGGGTTAGGGACTTGCCAAACCAATCACTCACCTGTAGTGGTTTAGTAATCACACACCCTTAATCCCAGCATCACACTCTCTAAAAAGAAACCACCTCCAAGAAGAAAGTGCCACTTCATCTGCATGAGGCTTTTGGGGGAACATCTAAACACAAACCACAATAATATGCAAGTGCCTTATGATATGGACTGTAGCCTGCTTTTTTAATAGACCCATGTATTTATTGATAAGTAGTCAATTCATCAACATGAGGAATATCGACCTTATGCTTTGTGCACTAAATATAAAGCTAATTAAATATGACATAGTTCTTTTTAAAAATGGCTTTTAGGCAGTTGCTAGCAGTCCACTGTGGGTGTCGATCTCATAAGTGAAATAAATAGGACATACATGTGTACATACTGAAACTGAAGGTGTAAGTGAGATAAAAATGTATAATATTGTGAAATAGGCAGAAAATGTTGAAACTGGAAGGTGACTAGGAAAGGGGTGCAGGCAAAAAGAAGGGAAAGAAAAATATTGAAAGTAAGAAGGAATAAACAGAAACAAAACTAATGTATCTAAGGGGAGAGGCTGAAAATACAAATTTTCAATGATGAATATGATCATTAGTTCTACATAAAATATACCAATAAACTCAATAAGGAGAAAAAACAATTAAAATGGCTTTTAATCTAATGGATATGAGTGAGGTATGTGTACTTTATCACACAGTGATAAACGTATAATAGTGCTGTGCTCAGTATTTAATAAGGATATAGAGAAAAAATCATTCATTCAAATGGAGGGATCATAATTAAGTTTTCCAGGTAAAAATGTGTCCTGAGCTGAGTTAGCTAGCTATAAATTAGAGAATTCCAAGTGAGAGAAATAGCATATTTAAATCACAAATTTCTTGTGTATATGGAGTCACACATAGCCTCTTTCTTTCTCTGGATCTTCCCTGAACATTAAACTCTTCAGAAATTAATGTGCTGTTAGGAAAAAAAGCAATGAGCTACAAAACTTAAATTATTTTTTAAAAAAGAGTGTGGCCTCATTTGTGTCACAGACTGGTGAGAACTGAGGATATTTGGTTAATGATTAGAAATAAAGCCAAGATACTTGAATTCTATGACACCCGAAGGGTTTTTAGTGGTGCGCTATTGAGAATGTATGTGATGTCTTGGAATCTGTGGAATAAAGAGATAAGCTACATCCTTCCCAACTATCAAGAGGATGGACTCCCACTCTTCAATCAAAGAAGCAAGTTCACAAAGGCTTTAATTAGCAGTATTTATCAGTTTTGTATTCTTAATGGGAAAGAATGTCACTCCCATGATCCAATCATCTCCTCAGCAATCTCTTAACCCAATAAGTGAACAATTCATATTCACTGGTACAGCAGAAAAATTCCTGTTGGTGTTTCTTTGATTACTTTCACTGTTTCAGGCCACTCTTTCCTATTTGCCTGGTTTCTAAAGAGGAAGACCTTTGCAACCCGATCATTGCTCCTCTTTAGGTCAAGTGTTTTTGTCTTCTGGTTTCTTTCAAGATTTTTTTTCCCTTATTTTTGATTTTCTGTAGTTTAAAAATGATATGTGCACCTAGGAATAATGTCTTTTAGGAGGGAGGGAGAGGTGTGGGGAGTTTATTTTTCCTGCCTGATCTTAGTGGAGCTTCCTGTATGTAGGATTTAATTTCTGACTTTAGTTAGGGGGAATATTTCTCATGTATGTCTCTTCTTTCTGTTTTTCCCATTATTAATACACTATACCTTTTGTAGTTTTCTCAAAGTCCTTGAATACTGTTTTGCTGTTGTTTTCACCTTGTTTCAGTCTTATAATTTTTAGAGCTTTCTACAAAAGTATCATCAAACTCAGATTTTTTTAATATCAATGTTTCTGATTACTTCTGTCCAGCCTACCAAGTCCATCAAATGTTTTCTTTCATTTGTTTTACAGTGTTTGTTTGTTTGTTTTCAGTCAAGTATTTCTCTTTGACTCTTTGTGGAATTTCTTTCTGCTTCTATTATCTCTTTTTTTCTTACATGGTATCTACTTTATCTATGTAAGTCATCAGATTATTAATCATAGTTATTTAAAACCACTAGTCCCATAACTCCAAAATTCATATCATTGTCCAGTTTTTAGAGTTTTCTTCAAATTGCATTTTTTCCCTTTTATTCTTTTTGATTTTTGTCTTTATAGCTAGACATGAAGGCACTAGGCAATAAAAACTGTTTTTATTACCCCTTTGTTGATGTAGTAATGAGATAGAGCATGGGCTGTATACTACAGATCTCTGGGATGTGAGGTTCACCCATATTTATCAATTTTAACTCCCCTTTTATGTGGGACCAGAGAGCTTGAGGGACTAACATTGGTTATGTTCTTATCTCGTGCCTGGAAGTCTAGGCTGAGTGGAGTTGAGTATTTCCTTCTCCCCTGGAAGGCTCTGATAATATTCAACCAAACAAGCTCCTCTTGACTATTTTCTTCTGTGGAAAGTCATCATTAAGAAGAACAGATTGCTCTGGTGTGATTCAAAATCCCCCTTCCCTGGCCCAGGAGAGCAAGTTTCTCTGATATTTCTTCTAGGACTCGTAGAGGTTGTGTGGTGGTAGATCTTGGTTTGGAAATCTAGACTGTGGCTCTACAAGCTGTGGCTGTCTCTGCTTGGGAGTCTCTGCCCTCTTGATGCTCTGAAGCCCCCTGTGTTCTCTTGCCTAAGTCTTGGGCCCTTGAGACTTCAGTTTTCTGTTTACCTCTTTCATGAATCTTAGAAAAGTTGATAATTTTCAGCTTTTTACTTGTTAGAATGAAGTGTTGACTTCTAAGCTTCTTACACACAAAACTGGAAACAAAATCTTTATTTTTAACAGGCAAAATTAAGCCTCTAAGTTTTTATATGTCCTTATGTGAACAAACTGAACCTCTCAGCTCAGACTTTTTATTCTTGCAATCACCTACACACAGAAGCAAGAGGAGCATGGGAATCCCTAGAACACCAATTCCTGTAATTCAGATAGAAAAGAAAAAGACCTAGCCTCATTCAGGGATTAGGCCATGTTTCATTTACTGCTGAGAGTTTCTATTATATTAACAATTAATTGTTCTAGTTAAAAGAAGGAAAAGAATAAATCATCCCTTCATTTGAAAGACATGTGGCTTCTCTGCAATGCTTGGTCACCGTTTCCTGTGTAGTTGCCGCTCTGTATAAGAGAAAGTGGTTTGTTTGAGGATTGGTTCCTCTTTTCTCAGTACTCTGATCTCTGGGACCAGATTAGGGGTAAAGGAGGACGTGAGTTTGGATCTTCTCCAGAGTGGGAGCCTGTGACACTGAAAACAGTGAATGATTCTGACTAAGATGTGACTCAAATGGATTATGTTTTCCAGGATTATTTGAAAATTAAACTTAAATTATTCAGCAAATAACTACTTTTTGATGATCAACATATCCTCTTCCCCTTAGTAAACCTGTGTATAGCTGAGCTAAATCCATCTCTGTTATTTTGGAAAATTAGAAAAAGGAAAGGATCAAAAGCGAGTGTGAGTTAAACATTTATTTGGATATTCTCCTAAAGAAGATGAGAGCCATTTGCATAAGCTTACCTCCTTTTTGTTTAATTGTCTGAGATGGAGTTTACATGAAAATGTCCAGACTAAAAATGCTGCAAATCTGAATATTTAGAACTCATCCTGTTTAAAACACAATACAGGCCCTGAGATTTAGCTATTTTTCCAGTGCCTCCTCACAAGGTCACAAGTTTGATCCCCAGTACTGCCAAAAAACCCCAAACAAACACAAATAAACAAACAGAAACCAACAATAAAACACAATGATACATCTCTAAGCTGATTTCATATGGTATATCTTATCTTGTTACTATTTTAGGCTTTCAGATCAGGTATATTAATTATTGTGGAAATGAAAGCATCTTGAATTGAATAAATCTTTTCTTCCTTGTATCATCTACTCCATACCCAAACTAAAATATCTTATAATATGGAAGTACTTTTTCTTGTGGTACTAGAGATTGAACAGCACAGGCCCTGTGCTTCCAAGGTAGGTATGGTACCCTTTCAGCTAAATCCCAGCCCAAGTCTTTTGGAGATTAGTATAAAAATATATTTAGTCATATAATGAAAGCACAAAATTAGTAGATTAATGGGTTTATTTTATTATCTAGATTTTAATAAGTACTAGTTACTGTGCCTCAGCAGCTAAATTGGAAAACTACATCACACTACCTAGCTGTGTCACAAAGCCTCAATTGGTCAGATCCTCATTAAAAAGGAATGACAGCCATCACTGTATTAAAACTTCAGGAAGATGATCAGAGTTGTGCCTCATGACATAGGCATGAGATTGGCTTCAGATGATATTTTCTTTAATGATACAAAAGTTATAGTAGCAGAGGAGGAGGGAGAAAGTCTTTCAAATACTTTCAAAGGCTTGAGAAAATGTAATTCTGCATAAATAAATTCTTTTAGTTTTCATGTTAACCATATTTGACATCTTAAAATAAGACACAGACCAAGTAGTTCAGAAACCTATTGTCCATTTAAAATACCATTAAGTCCTCTCTGTAGAAATAATTTCATATATAAGTTAAAAATAAGTTGCATTAGCTTTTGAAGTTTATTTCCTCCCAAATGTGTAGATGGATTTATGTTAACTGTTTTGCACACTGTGTGTGAGATAGCACAACAGGATGAAAATAGCTTCTTCAAAATGTTAGAGGGAGCTGTGCGTTGCATTTTGAAGCACTGGCAAAGTACTTAAATTCATGCTTATGACTTCTTTCTTGAGAGGATCATTAGGGACCAGAATTGGCTACACTGAATATCATGGAAAGTTTTTGGTGTTATTGCTGTTTTTAAGTTTGTGCTGGCATTGGTATGTATAATCCTAGAGACATAAGGTTAATTAGGTGACATTTCAAGATTATAAATAGACAGGAGGTATTTCATAGTTATAAAACAACCTGGAGAATGTATACCAAGTTCACCTTATGCTTTTATTAAGTCATTTTGAGCTTTTAAAAAATTATTGGCAGAGCCAGGTCTGTAGTTCACTAGTGCAGCACTTGCCTAGCAAATATGAGGCCCTGAATTCAACTCCAAGTACCAAAAAAATTGTTACAAGAATCTTAAAAGCCCTGCTCTCTCCTGCCTTTCATCCTAATTAAAGCAGGGCCCAAATAGGATGTTTTTACTATTGCCCAATGAGTGACTGACATGAACTCACACACAATTTTATTCTGAGATTTTTGTTCCTCTGATTTATAAAGTATTTGATTTTAAGAACCAAAGGTCTTATTCAGTGCTGTGCTAGATCCTGGTGCTGCATCTGTGTGTGGTAGACACGTCTATTGCCTCATCAGTAGAAGGATCTATTCTTGAGCCTGGGACTCATTAGTAAGACCTAAGAAAACACTAAGATCCATGATTTGTATAGGCTAGAGGTTTGGTCAATGGCTATGCTGGTAGTTTTATGATGATCTACAAAAAGATGACAATGAAGGTATCAAGAGTATGGTTCTTAATAAAAGATTAAAAACCAAGCTCATAAAATACTCAGACCCTAGTCCTCAAAACCTATGAGAATATTCCCTTGTAGGAGAAAAGGGAATCATTAAAAGTTACTAAGAATCTGGAGATTGTTAGTTTTCCAAGATGAAATTATTCTAGTCAGCTTTGTCACTGAGACAAAAATTCTTGCTGTATGCAGTGTAAAGGAAAGGGACTTCAGATATCTCATGGTTCCAAGGTCAGTTGGCTCCAAGGTAGAAACAGCATGGCTGAGGAACTCAGTGGAGGAAAACTGTTCACAGCAGCCACCACGCAGAGAGGAAGCAAGAGCACTGTGAGACCCTACATGCTGTAAGGGCACACAGCCATGAGCCACCTCCCCCACGGGGCCACCTCCTAGGAATACATTCAGCCCTGAGCTCCACAGTGGGTGAATCCACCAATGAGCTTAGCTCCCTTCTTGTCTGCTCATCCTCTAAAGGGCCTATCATCGAATCTATGATCCTTTGGAGAGACATTTCTTTTTTTTTTTTTTTGAGACAGGGTCTTGCTGTGTAGTTCAGGCTCGTCCTGAATTCAGCCTCAAACTCAGCAATCCTCCTGCTTCTGCTTCCTGAGTGCTGGGATGAGCGGTGTGAGCCACCACGCCCGGCACTGTGGTGTGTGGTACTGAGTGCTAGTGAGCGTGAGTCACTATGCTGAGCACTGTTGCAAGTGGTTACAGGGATTGAACATGGGCCCTTGTGCTTTCAAGGCAGGAGCTGGAACCACTGAGCTAAATCCTGGGCCATGAAGGGACATTTCCGACCCAAACACTAAGAGCCTTTAAATGTCTTTAAAAAAATACCCTCATGTGGGGGGTAGAAGATTTGGCTAACCATAGAGAAAAAGATGGTGGATTATAAAATCAGAGAATGGAGAGAATTGTTTTTAAAATGGGAGAATGAGACACAGCAAGTGCTGAAAGGAATGAAGTAATGCTGAAGAAAGGCACAGAAATGTATTCTCTGCTCTCAACCTCCATAAGAAACTATCACCTTGACTGAAACCTAATGAGACACGTTGCAGACTTAGGACCTTCACAGCCCTTTCAGAATTGTTTGAAGCTTCTACATTTGTGGTTACATCAAAAACCAGGACTGTGCTGCTGGTGTTTCTATGGCACAAATGTGAGGATAAGTATGTTACATGGCTGTATGTGGACACTACAGTAAACAGACAGGTTCAGGGGCAGAATCTGAACAAGACAATAATATATATTCATGAACATAAAGGTCTCTAACTTCCAACATCAGCACTTAACATACCTGAAAGGAAATGATTACAAAAAAAGGAAGATAGAGAAATTTAGATTTGACTAAAGCCTCTTCTATCCAAGCAAACAATATATTGGAAATAATGGCAAAGAAATTGGGCTGCTAGGAGAAAACCCTTAAAGTCTCAGGATACAGACAATTCATAGTCTTTTAAGCAGATCTGCAGTTTCCCCTAGTGTCTAGATACCTGACCTAATTTTAGCTTTCCTAGGAAGAGACAATAATTTCATAAAGCCTACTGTAGAACTGAGCCTTGTACAACCCAGTTAAGCTCAGTTTCATAAAAGGTAACATGCCCTGGGAGCCAACAGCGGGATTTTGCATTTTTTCTTTGCTTTTGTAACATACTGTAGTTCTCATGATTAGAACTAGAGAAAAGAACAGAGGGAAGGAAGAGGTAAGTTTCTCAGGCTTGATCAGGCTGAGGGGGTGGTGCTTTTTTTTTTTTCTCACGATGCTGAAATAGGCACACACAAGGAATTTCTCTGGAAATGATTTCAGTTTTCAAGGGAAACTACATTCATACAATTTATCTCAGTGGTGTTTTCACTCTTGTTGAAGGAAAGTGTTTTCATTCCAGAGAAAACAGCAAATTATTGATTAAAACTGCTTAGGGGCAGTGAAATAATAAATCAAAGCAAACTGTTATCAGGTCCTGGGTCTCTGCAGTTTAGAAGTATTTGTATGGATACATCTTGGAGAAGATACAGCTTCTGCTAAAGATTCTACCTATAGAAAGTAAAATTCAGGAAACAGTCTTTTCTTGACAGAAAAACAAATCATGTTTTGTTCTGAGGGTCTGGAAACAAGTACAGTACTAAGGATGATGCTAAGGACTCAGGTTTTTATGAGGAAATAGAGAGCTCTTGAAAGCCCTGCATGGGACTGTGATAGAGTTTAAGGGTGATGGGGTGTAAATTGACTAAACTTGCATTTTTCAAAGGTTGTTTTGCTGCTATATAAAGCAAATGGGACAGAGTAGGAGCAGCTGTGAGGAGAGAGTAGATGCAGCTGTAACGCAGGAACAGAAGTGGTATAGTGAGGGGTGAGACAAAGGTGAGAGGGGGCAAAACAGAACAGCATCTGAGAGCTTGGAGAAGAGTGTCAGTGTGACTTACTAATAAATGCTTGAGTATGAGGGAAAGGCTAAGGAATTCCCAGGTTGTCAAAGCTAGGAGTGGTCATATCTTATAGCCTTTCAGCATTTAGTATATATTTTATTAAAGAAAAAACTTTTAGAAATAAACACCCCCAAATGACACTTTACCAAAATCATAAGCAGAGCTAAAATGTGGTGAGTGGAAGAAGAAATCTATACCAAAAAAAAAGCTTTAGTGTTAAAAATCTGTATTAAAGCACACTTTTTTATTTATAAAAGTTGATATAAAATTTTGTTCTATAAGATTATACCTTAGCCCATTAAATATTTAATTTCAATATAATGGCTTCCTTAGAATTTTAAAATAAAATACTCTCTCTAGTAAGAAAAATTAGTTCTCTTGACATCTTAGAGTAACTAAATTTATAAAATATATTTACTTAGAAATCATGGTGAATGTTCAGGGTATTAGAGATTTTGATGAAGTGAATACATGGTGACTATTTTTTACTTTCAGTTCTGATTTTTACATCTAGTCCTTATCACCAGAAAAAGTAGATGTCCTAGAAACAAGAAAATCAGTATTTTTTAAATGAAAGTTTTCATGGGTCTACTTATAGTACCCTTTTCTCTATTCAAAAAAACTTTTTATTTGAATGATAACTTGCATGGATACCTTACTCAGAGATGAAAAATGAGCTGCAGCATAAAAACAAATTCTGGCCAACAAGAGACTTAGGGCTTTTATTACACAATATATTACATAATAATTGCTTCATTTTAAAATAAACACTATCATGAAGGATCATTCTGAAATCTTTCACTAAATATTGATTACAATAACTTTTTATTTTTTTGGGCAAAATCAGGATATACCAGTTTATGTTCTCTGGTAAGCAAAGAGAGTCTATGGTTAAGTGTAGCTGAAAACTTTATTTCTTTGGAAAGAGATAGACAAGATATTTTGGGTGATAAGATCCTAGGCAGCTTCATGTATGAATTTTAAAAGAGAGCCTTTGGACAAAAATAAGTTTGTAAGAATAGTCATTTCAACTCATATTTTATTTTATTTTTAAAAAAATCTTTATTGATACATTACATATATACATCATGATTGCACTCCATAATGGGGATTTGAACTAGTATGAGACACAACTTAATTCTCATTTTTTCCCATAGCCCTACTCACCCTACCGCCCCCCACATATACATAAAATTTGTTTCCTTACTTTTTCTATTATAATCTCATTACTTTTCCCCCTTCACCCTATTTTACTTTGAGCATTTTCTATTTCACAATATATAACATACAATTCTAGGACTCATTTACTTCTCTATTTTCTCATACCAGAGAAAAGATGCGATATGTACCTATCTGTGCCCTATTTATTTCACTTATGAGGATATCCTCAAGGTATGTCCATTTAAGTAGAAATGATTCAAACTTATCATTTTTTATGGCAGAGTAGTACTCCATTCTGCAGAAGAACCACAGCTTTTTATCCAGTCTCCAGTTGATGGACACTTGGGTTGTTTCCAAGATGTAGCAATCACAAATTGGGCTGCTATAAACATGAGTGCACATATGTCACTGTGATATGAAACTTTTAATTCTTTTGTGTATATACCTAGCAGAACAATCCTTTTTGAGGAATCTCCATCCTGATCTCCACAGGGTTTGTACGAGTCTACAGT